>JAJIBD010025578.1:0-91318 GCA_021461705.1 Cryptotis parvus
ATGCTCCTTAGAGATAAAAATATATTTTTTAAAGAAGCTTCTTAGCTGTTTTACAATACAGGAATGTTTTTTTTTCAATAATCAGAAGGCATAGCCCTGAAACATAAACTTCAAAGATTTGAGGCCTTCAATCTTCTGTTTTATGTAGAAAGATGTGAGCCTAACTTTGTTATTCTTCGTTCTAAATTATAAAACAACTTCCTATAGTTTTGTTATAAAACAACTTCCTACTTTTCCCATTCAGTAGAGCCAATTAGCAAACATAGATGATCCATGACACCACTATATCAGCTTTACAAAAAATCTGCATTTTGTTTCAGTCAAAATGAGTTCACACTGAGCTCTCATCTCTATTGCCCTATTGCAATACCAGTAAAAAAATTCTTCCTTGACTGTTGACTTTGTACTTTGTCCAGGGTAATTTTTTGCTTGACGGTGGCATCTTATAAACATTGAAATATGTGTGATATTCATGTCAAAAATAAAAAGTGCTGACATAGATTATTGTTTTCCAGCAAGGAAGTAGAAATAAGGCTAAAATTTTATGAATATATCTGATAAATCATGTCTTAGAAGATACTGAGATGAAATGCAATTGTAATAATTTAATATCCCAATAGCCAAAAAAATATTTTATTAGTAATGATACCTAAGGCACTCATAACATTTATGTTTCAAAGCAGGTGGAAGGTAAAATAAAAATCAGATGAAAGGCATTGTTCCACCTTTTATATGGATAGTCCCTATCTCAATCCCGTTGCCTTAAGATAGATCAATGAGTTTTGTTTCCTAGCTGGCACTTTACCAGCAATTGCCTGCTGGTGATTTAGCTTTCCTTTTTGTGCTTGATGTGATGCCATATTTCTCTTAAGATCCTCTACATCTCAGATGTGATTTTTCAAAGCATTCGTTTTTCATACAGTGCATTTTCAGTTCCCTGACCCCCCCCCCACCCTCCTCTGCTTTCATTTTCAAATGCTGAGTATTATCTTCACTACTCTAGAGAAATGGACCTCATATTTCAACACCTCATCTAATAGGATTTTTGTTTCTGCCCAGATGAAATGTGGCTTAGATGTATTTATTTTCTATACTCCTCTGCTTGCTAGAAAAGTGAATACAAAGTGAATGCATTCTTTGTTTCTATATTGAACAGTGTTTACAAAGAAATAAGAGGGACTTTGTATGCAAATGAAATCTTTGACACAAAGTTCCACCTAGTTAAACACCTAAATATGCCCCCTGCAGAAAATTAGGTACTGAATTGTGCACCAATGTCCTTAAAGGCATTAATTAGACCTTTAATTTTATCATGTGGGAAATGTGCTCTAGTCAAGAAACACCTGGCGAAAACAAATATGAAAGGAAACAATCAAATTAAAGTGTCTAGATAAGCAGCTCTGAAATATTAAACAAAATACAATGTGATTAAACAAAAGGGAACTACAGATATAAAGGAAAAGGAAATAAACTTCACAAAATGTTTTCTAACTTCATCAGAAACAAAGCAAGTCACTTTATTAAAATAATCTTAGAAGAAAGGGAAAGAAATAAAGAACCTGCCATGGAGGCAGACTAGGGGGGGGGAGGAATGGGGATGTTGATGGTGGGAAATGGGCACTGGTGGAGGGATGGGTGCTGGAACACTGTATGACTGAAACCCAAACATGAACATCTTTGTAATTGCATATCTCAGGTGGTATAATAAAATACTTAAAAAATAAAATAAAATAATCTTAGAAAAGAAGTTACTATTTTTGGTAAAACACCATAAAATTAATAAAAAACTTAGTAATGCCAGGTACTGAATAAATTTTATTCTTTATCCATTTTAAAGTTCTTTACTCTTTATATCACACAAGTAAATGGTTAATTATTCCTACTGGACTTTGATAATACAAAATTGTTAGGGCAGAATCAAATCATGCTGTAAACTTCTCTGTTTTTTTATAATTTTATTTCTTAAACTGCATTGCAAAGCCATATGGGACCAAGAAACAACAAGTGAGGTTGTTAAAATCTTAAAATTTTGCTTTTTTGTCTTTAAAGTTATGTTTTAAAATGCATATATTTTTTATCCAGTAAACATTAGATCAGTATACATATTTAACTTTATTCCGCTTATTGGTTTTGTATCATACCCTGTAGTTATCAAGGCCAATTCCTTGCACCCCACTCAGTGATGCATGTGCCAATGATAAATGTGCCAGGGAATGAGCCAGGCCACAGGGATGTAAAGTAATGGTTTCCAGTCTGTAAGTTATTTGCAATTCCTATTACCTATGAATCTGTGGTCCTGTAAAAACTTCTCAGGTGAAAAATTTTAAGAAGGCCTGAGAACCTTGACAAACACACTTGTATCACTTGTTTGCCCTTTGATTATCGATTTGCTCCAGGAGCACCAGTAATGTCTCCATTCATTGGGAATAAAGTCCATTATTGTTACGGTTTTGGCATACTGAATACACCACGGGTAGCTTGCCAAGCTCTGCTATGACTCTGGGTTCATGCCAGGGGGGCCCAGTCTTTTTCTTTTATTTTTTATTGTATTTATTTATTTACTTATTTGTTTGTTTATTTATTTATGTATTTTTTTTGCTTTTTTGGGTCTAACCCGGCAATGCTCAGGGGTTACTCCTGGCTCTGCACTCAGGAATTACTCTTGGCGGTGCTCAGGGGACCATATGGGATGCCAAATATAGAACCCAGGCTGGCATGGGCCAGCTGCGTACAAGGCAAATGCCCTACCCACTGGGCTATCTCTCCGGCCCCAAGTCATTTTCTATGTCAGACCATCAACCAACCAACCAGGCCCACAGGGGCAGAACCCTGGTGTAAACAATGCTGTCTCCTGTCTGGCACCTGTCAATGCAGCTGGGCACCACAGTCAAGCCTGCAACACCTCAAGGGGCAAAGAGAAGTGATAGTACTGAGGGTAAAGTTCTTTGCCTTGCATGTGACTGACCCTGGATCCTTCCCTACAGCAAGCACCGCCAAAAAGTGACCCGAGGACAGAGCCGAGAGTGAGCACTAAGCTCTTCCATGTGTGGCCCAGCAAAACCACCAAAACATACTCTTTTAATTGTTTTGTAGAGACTGCCTGGAACCAAGCCTCAGCCCACTCAGCAGCATCTGTCTGCCAAGCCACATCGCAGCCAAGGCCCTGATGGCTGAGATATCTCCTTGGTGCTCTGCTTGCAGCTGCGCCTGACTGCTTAACAAGGAGTCATGATGCACTGTGGGTGACAAGGACAGACTGTGGCACCCACCCAGTCCAGTTAGGGGAGGTCGGCGACCATGAGGCAGCTGAAGGAGCCCCTAGTGCTCAGATGGGCTTGGACTTAGCAGACCCGCCCTCTTTACAGCCCCAAGAGACACACCATCTCCACATCTCCAGAACCCCAAGAGACCCACTCTCCACATCTTCAGGCCCCAAGAGAACTCACATTCTCCACAGTCTCAGGAGACCCGGCCTCTCTGCCTCTCTGACAAACCACAAAGTGGGAAAGAATATTCATCTAATGCCCATCTGATAAGGGTTAATATCCAGGGTATATCAGGCACTGGTAGCACTTTACAAGAAGGAAACAGACAACCCCATCAACAAATGGATAGAAGAAATGAACAGAAGCTTCCAAAAAGAAGAAATTCGAATGGTCAAAAGGCATATGAAAAAGTGCTCTTCATCATTAATCATCAGGGGAGATGCAAATCGAAACAACAATGAGGTACCATCTCACACCACAGAGACTGGCACACATCCAAAACAGCAAGAACAACCGGTGCTGGCGTGGATGCAGGGGAAATAGGGACTCCTGATCCACTGTTGGTGGGAGTACAGACTGGTCCAGCCCTTTTGCAAAACAATATGGACATTCCTCCAAAAACTAGATATTGAGCTCCCATTTGACAGCAATACCACTCCTGGGAATATGCCCTGGAGACCCAAAAGCACACAGCAGAAACAATATCTATACTTCTTCATTCATTACAGCACTTTTCACGATAGCCAGAATCTGGAAACAACCTAAATGCCCGAGAACAGAGGACTTGCTAAAGAAACTGTGGTAAATCTACACAATGGAATATTATGAAGCTGTCAGTAAGGACGAAATTATGAAATTTGCCTGCAAAATGGATGAACATGGAGACTATCATGCTGAGTGAAATTAGCCAGAAGGAAAAGGACAGATATAGAATGACGGCATTCATTGATTGGGTATAAAATATACCAGTGTTTTACTAAGTTGGGAAATGGTAACACCAGACTAGAAAAGAGACTTACATGATAAACCCTAAATATTTGTAGGGCAAGTCACAGTGTGTAAAAGAAGAGAGAGAGAGAGAGAGATACAGAGACCTAGACAGAGAGAGAGAGAGAGTGAGTAAGAGAGGAAAATAAAAGGTACCTGTTATAGAGGCAGGCTGGGGGTAGGTGGGAGGGAATGTGGGGATATTGGTTATGGAATGGGGCACTGGTGGAGGAATGGATGCTGGAACACTGTATTATCGAGAGCCAATTATGAACACCTTTGTAATTGTATATTTCACAGTAGTATAATAAAATAAAATAAAATAAAATAAAATTTTTAAAAAAGTGCCCTCCTTCTCTTGAGTGCCATGGTTACTGTAGTCCTCCTTGATCCTGAGCACTTCTCTCCAGCAAGACTACTGAATATGGGGCAGGAGCGATAGCCCAGCGGGTAGGATGTTTGCCTTGCTCGTGGCCAGCCCATGCCGGCCCGGGTTCAATTCCCGGCATCCCACATGGTCCCCTGAGCACCGCCAGGAGCAATTCCTGAGTGCAGAACCAGGAGAAGCCCCTGAGCATTGCCGGGTGTGACCCAAAAAGCAAAAAAAAAAATAAATAAAAAGTCTACTGAATAGTTTCCTGCCATTAGTCAGGCTGCCTTGCAAATGACAAGTTACTGAAGTTCTCCAGAAAGTATTCCTCATAATATTAAAATAACACAGAATCTTTTCAAAACATAAAATTATCACTGGAAATATTTCCTCAAAAGTATCACTGTCTTCCCGTTCATCGTCGATTTGCTCGAGCGGGCACCAGTAACATCACCATATGACCTGTCTCATGCAAGTAGAGCCCAAGGGCACCTGCTTGCTCCAGGAACATAAAGAGTCTCAAACCATTCCATCAAGTCATGGAAATGAGGTCTATAATTGTTACTGGTATCTGGCACATCAAATACAACACGGGTAGCTTGCCAGGCTCTGCCGTGCAGGTAACATACTCTTGTAGTCATCTCAAAATCCAGCATTTATTGATGAACCACGTGGCCACTTGCGGCGGAGCGAGCCGGGCTGTGATAGGCTGGTCTGCTAGGTGGAGTTCTGACAAGGGGGAAGTCCGGATGTGGAAAATGGAGGTCCTCATGGGGTTGGGGTCGTCTGGCTTGTTGTGATGCTCTGCTGGGGTGGCAGGCCAAGGCTAGAACCTACCATCCCTCCCGGGCGCCTCATGAGCGGCTGGGCACAGTGAGAGCCAGTATCAGCTCTGCCTCATGTCCTCAAAAGAATAAAACTAATTAAAAAATACTACAAATCTTTGTATTAACTTTTTTAGTTTGGTCCACATACAGCGTTGCTCAAGGGTAATTGCTGATTCTGCTCAGAGGTTTTTCCTGGTGATGCTTATAGATAATGCGGTACTAGGGATTGATCCCAGTCTGCCTATATGGAAAGTACATGTATGTGCTTAACCCATTGAACTATCTCACTGACCAAAAACAGATTTTTAAAATATATATCTAATAGTCATTACATAAAACAATTAGAACATGAATACAAGAAAAGGGAAAGGCTTTATAAAGTAGTGTTCAAATTGTGTATTCAATGAGAAGTGTCTGTTTATTATTTAAAAATTAGCTGTTTTCCTATGACTTATAGATACTATTTTTGATTATATTTGAAGATGACTTAAATACTTAAGAGATAATATATGTAACTAGACAAATACATTTTTGCTTACTAAGTTTGTCTACAAAAATATAAATTCAGTTAATGGGTATATTTTATTTACAAGGTCTAAGAAAAGGCATTATAGTTATATTCATAAAAATAGAAACATGCAGGCAATCGAATTCAATGAAAAGATGATGCAGCAAATAATTGAAGGGATAAGAGAAGATAAAATGGTGAGAAAATACTAAAGCTCATTGTAGTAGGGATAAAGTGGATAGATGGGGGTATTCTTTTCAGGAATATTTGAATATTTTAAATATGCTTTTCAAGAATATTTGAAGCTAGATGGAAAACCAATGATATAACATGGATATTGAAAACTTTGGTGGACATGATGAACTCATGATGAACTTTGCGATTTGGAGACAACCGCTGGACTAGAGCCGTTACCGACTGGATCCCACGGGATCTCAAAAGATCATGTGGCCGCCCACCTACAAGATGGTCTGACTTTCTTGTAAAGACACTGAAGGAACGGTTTGAGGCTCTTCATATTCCTGAATCAACCAGATGCCATTGGGCTACATTGGCACGTGATAGGGTCCAATGGAAATGTTACTGGCGCCTGCTCGAGCAAATCGATGAATAACAGGATTCAAGTGATCAAGTGATTGAAAACTTTACCTTCCATATACTTTTATACTTTTTGACTAGATGCTTTTATCAAAAAGGATTATTTACTTTTAGTTAATTTGGATATTGTGCTTAAAATGACATCTAAAATAATCAAATTGGGCACTCATATCTAAATTCCAAATGTGGTGTTGAAAATAAACTCTTCAGTAATTCACTCAGTTATTTGTCTGTAAAATTCCAATATCATGCAGAACAACAAACTACTCTACCAGATGAAAGGTTGAAGAAAATTATTATAGTGGCAGTGTAACAGTGCTTTAACTTTTTTATCTTTGACCTCATTATCTGTGGTAAGTCAGTAAACAATTTTTTAATCACCACTTTTGTTGTTTAAGACACGTATTATGTCTTTCTGATTTCTGTTAATAGGATGCAAGTGAAGACAACTAGGGAATACAGAAACAGACTGTTGAAATTGTTTACTTTTAAACATTAAGGGGAAACTAGATTTTTCAAACGACCCCTTGTTTCTTAAAGATATTGAATGTGTTAAGTAAAAATTTAAAAAAATAATGGTATTACTTTTTATTTTTAAAAAGTCTTCCACTATTCAGAAATCATCAGTTCCAATATTTCAGACCTTCTTTAGCTATAGGATCATTGCATATGCTAAGGTAAGATCATATAAGCATAGAATGTTTTTATTATTTACATTATAAGGTGTTTCACTTGTATCACTTGTCTTCCCGTTCACCATCAATTTGCTTGAGCAGGCACCAGTAACATCTCCATATGTCCTGTCTCATGCTAGTAGAGCCCAAGGGCATCTGCTTGCTCCAGGAACATAATGAGCTTTAAACCATTCCTTCAGGTCATGGGAATTAGGTCTACAATTGTTACTGGTATTTGGCATATCAAATACAACACGGGTAGCTTTCCAGGTTCTGCCTTGCAGGTGGCATACTCTTTTGTCACCTCTGATCTCCAGCATTTATTGATGAACCTCATGATTGATGAACCCGCAAGCAGTCGCGTGAGCAGGGCTGTGATTAGTTCTTCTGCTGGGTGGCGTTCTGACGAAAGGGGAGTTTGGATGTGGAAAATGGCAGCCCTCATGGAGTGGAGGGTTGTCTGGCTTCTTGCGAGGCTCTGCTGGGGTGGTGGACCAGGACTAGAACCTGCCATCCCTCCCTGGCGCATCATGGGCAGCTGGGTACAGGGAGAGCGGGTAGCAGCTCTGATCCATGTCTGTGAGTCTCTGGACTGGGAATATTCTATTCAAATATTTGTGGAGGGTACAGTAGATGCCAAGTGGCTCTGCTTTGTTCCTTGTGTGTGGCTAAGTACCCCGGAGTAGGCCCAAGCAGCACTGCTTACTGAGGCCCTGGTGCAGAACTGCCTAAGTACGTGGAATCATCGGTGGCACCTTCCCTCCCCACCTTCGAATATTATCAATAAGATAAAATATGGCAGTTAAAAGAAAAAGTAGTCATCCATCATGCCAGCTTTCCAGGCTTCGGGAGTGGATTCAGCTCTCAGTTTCTCCATTGTGCTTTCATGGGATGCTGTATCTTGGGTGTGATTGTGATGGTGTTCTGTCCTGGGGTGACTATGTATGATGGTGCCCTGCTCCTGGTGTTACCATACAGTGCTGTGCTTCCAGTGTGACCATGATGGTGCCCTGCTCCTGCTGTCACCACTGTGATGGTTCTCTGCACCTGGTGTGACTGCCATGACAGTGCTCTGTTTGTGCAGGACGCAAGGGGACCCCATTTGCATCAGGCTCTCCCACTCCCCATAGAGTCACCGCCAGCACACAGATCCCAGTGTTCTGATGGAGAACGCTCAGTCCTTTCTGAGTCCTCTCTAATATAAACACCGATATAAGGTGTTTTTATTATAACTGTACCAGAATTATCTCTATAAAATTATCATTTGAAGACACATAGCATATAGGCACAATGCTCATGCGAGGTCAAATCTATATGAGGCCTGCGCTACAAGAAAGGCAAGAAACATGAAAAATCGTATTGCTGTAAAACCAGTTTTTACAGTCAAAATTTATCTATGAATTTCTGAGGAAGCCTAACCTTGTAGCATCTTGATTTCAGACTTTAATGTTAAGAACACTTTCTGTCTCCATTTCTTCATTAGAGCAGCCTAGCAAAGTAATATAAGCATCAATCTATTTGAATATATGTCTGGATCTTGTCATATTCACTATCGACTGTCTACATGAATAACATGTAGTTTTAGTTACTATAGTTTATAATTCATTATTTTTATTTTTTTAAATTGGAAAAGTTTTTTTTGAAAGTTGGAGAAAAAGAAAAAGAAAAAACCTTCCCAAGTGGATAGGAATTTAGTGTAGGACTAGGTTCTATAATTTACTTTTTATATCTATTTAGATAAATTCAACCATCTTTTTCTTCAAGAATGTGTCTTGCCTTTTCTTGGTCCTGGAATGTGTTAGATAGCTTTTTCAAGCAATATGGTAGGTCTATAAAAATAAGTCTAAAAGATTTTTGTTGATGTTAATATGCTCTATAAAAATTTCGGGAAATGATAACTATATATAGAAATTTGGGGGAGAAATGATAAATATATAGTTTTTGATACTAAGCAATTTATTATATAGCATAATAATAATAACTATACTTTTTACTATTCTGTGTTTAACTTTTTCTCATAAATTTTATTAATTTAAATGAGATTTATGATTGGATATTTTAGGGAAAATATTTAATTTAATTTTAATGATATAAAATATAACATTAGAATTATTGATATAGTTCAATATTTCATATTAACATTAAATTTCTTCATTTTAAATTACAATATTACTTTAACAAATTTTCTGTTGCAAACTAATTTTTATATTTTTTCTTTAAGTAAATAAACTTCTGTTTCATATGAAAACTGCAATTCCTGAATACCTACTTACATACTTAGAAAATAGCAGAAGCTACTTTCATTTTCCCTAATCCATTTACTTCCTGCTTTTATTGACTGGGATACCACTTCTAAAATGTTGTTTAGTGGAGTACCTTTGCTCTGTGACTGGTCTTAGGAAGAACTTGATGAACCAATGTATACAAAAGAGTTTCTTTTAGTATTCTGAAGACACCGCTTTTTAATGTCACATATATGTCTTTTATTCTTAGTTTGCTGGAGATTTAATGTAAATCTGTAGAATAAAATCAAACACATAGGGAGGAGAATTTACAAATGTTTCTAAGTCTGCCAAAAAGGGAAAACAGTCCCAAGCGGGGTGGAGTATGTAGCCTTAAAGTGTCTATTTCTTTTGAAAAATTGTTTCTAGTTCTTGGCTCTTTTGGACCTAAAAATAAAAGTTCATTCTCTGAAAGTAAGTTGCACTTGCCTGTCTTAGGTGCCCGAAATATTACTATTAGACTATAAACACTTAAAAAAATCCAAAGTTTTTGTTTATAACACTATTTTAGAAAACTAAACTGGAACTTCCTAAGACTTATTCTATTCTGATTAGTCAGATCTAAACAAAACTGGCAGGTTACTTCTGAGAAAAATGTTCAGAGAAAGATCATATTTTGATCAAACTTAATTCCTCTCCGTCAAAGCAACTAACAATGTTTCAGAGTGACACTGTTATGTCAGCCTAGGTTCCAGTAGAGAGAAAATTCAGAGGAAATCAATATTGTATTTTTCTTCATGGTTTGCTTGAAGAGTTTCAATTAATTTTGGTACTTCAATGGACTATCTGGACTATCTGACTAGTAAAGGCAGTGATCAAAGTCAGTACAAAGGCACTTTATAATGACCCTTGTTATGCTTTGAGATGAGAGATGATCTCTCTTTAAAGATATTTGGAATGATGAAGAACTTTTGCATGTAACCATGACTTTCTAAGAGGATTTCTCCCTGAGACATGATGCATCACTCTCTTCCCTTATATCATTGATTTGCTCGTATGGGTACCTGTAACATCTCAATACATCTTGTCACATGCGAGATAGGTCAAGGGCATCATCACATTCCAGGAACATAAAGAGCCTTAAACCATTCCATCAGGTCATGGAAATGAGGTCTATAATTGTTATTGGTATTTGGCATGTCAAATATAAAACTGGTACGACACGGCTCTGCTGTGTGGGTGAGATACTCTAGCAGACACCTCAAAACTTGAACAACTATTGATGAACCATGCGGCTGCAAAGCGGTCACATGAGCTGGGCTGTGATCAGCTATTCTGCTGGGTGGAGCTCTGAGGAGAGAGGAGTTCAGATTTGGAAAAAGGCAGCCCTCATGTTGTGGGGGTTCCTCTTGCTTCTTGCGTGGCTCTGTTTGGGTGGCGGGCCAGGTCTAGAACCCGCCATCTCTCCCGGATGCCTCGTTATGTCTTTGAAATTTGTAAAGCTTCAGGGTTCACCCCAAATAATATCTGATCAAGGCTCAGGTTAAGGAAAGTCCTGAAGTATTTCCTTAATGCAGGGGAATAAAGAAATTATTCAAATTCTTCAGTTTATTGAAAAGGCAAGCTGCATATACTTTTGTAGTTTTTCCTATAATGCTTCCTTAAAGTTGATAGCCACTTGTGGAGAATATCTGAATAATAAAACAGAACTTCTCCATACAAGTTTTTCATTTTTAACATACCACATTTAATATCTATAATTTAAATATAATTTATACTCAAGACATAGGGATTTTTCTTTCTTCATTTTCTTATGTTGGTTCCTGCCTCTTCCTTTATCTCTATGGAAATAGTAAAAGAGCCATCAATGCAGATTACATAATTTTCTTTTGTCAATGTCATAGTGAACCATTGTTTTATAAAAAGTATACAATGTAATGTGTATTTGAAGGCTATGCCAGTCTATGAAATCCTTCCACATCAGTTTAGGTAAGTTTTATTCACTTAGGTCCTTTGAATTCCAATAGGCTAGCTGCCCCACAGCCAGTACATATCTATGAAGCTGCAGCTTTAAGCACTGTTAGCAGTTACAGGCCCACAGTGCCTATTTACAGAATCTGTCAACTATCACCTGCCCTGAAGACTACTTCCTATCTAGCTTTTGTTACAAAAAAAAGAAAATTCTATGTCTACCTGTTAAGTGGAAGTGAAATGCAGCAAATGGTTAGAATAATAGTGAAAATATGTTTCTTAACCAGTAGTTGCAATGAACAAAGACCTATTGAGAGATGTGCTGAATTCACATGTGTGAAAACACCTCACTTCCTCTGTTAATTTAATCTGTCATTGGAATAATGAACCTAAATGTTATTGTCTTTTATGAAGATATTCTGAAAAAGAAGGGCCTAGACTGAAGAATTATCTATTCTTATATGATGCAAAAAAACACAATTATTTCTATCTTTACGGTTTTTACATATATATATAGATGACATTATAATTTAATGCAACACAATTCAGATAGAACTAAGTTGACTTTCTAACTCATAATTTAATATCTAAATGTATCATCTATTTGATAAATTTCATTTTCTCAGTTATAGATTCCTATAAAAGAGAAAAACAATTTATATATTTATATACAATAACATTTAATTTTAGTGATGAATTACAAATAATATTGAAAGACATAAATATTACTAAAATATGGTATATGGGACATGCATTTATAATACATAATATTTATAACTGTAAATATATCAACATTATTTACAATATTATATTAATGTATTTATATTATAAAACAATTAATAACAGTATTTAGCTTTATCTATAAGCTAATCAGGTATAAAAGTTATTTGTATTAGACATTGAATAAAACATCGACTTATTGGTATAAAACATTGGATCAAACATTTTAGAACTCAATATAGGTGCTCTATGGTTTCTAAAGTCTATGCAGTAGTCAAGAGATTGCTTACCCATTATGGTATCATCAAATAGGAATATACAAAATAAAAAATTAATATTTATTTCTTACAATATCTGCTTAAAAATAGGAGGAAATAGAAGTATCAAAAGGGAGAGACTGCTTCATAGCTATGCTCCATATTATTTTTATGAAAGCTTTTCTATACAGATGCTTTATTAATAAAATTATATTTAGAAATTCTTTTAAAATGTATAAACTTTGAAGTCAAGATTTTCATGAGAAAAATCTACCAAATATCCTTAATTTTGCATACTCATTGCTTATAAATTTACATTATAATAGACTCAGAATAAATTGAATTTTAGACAGTGAGTTAAACTTAACTCTTTTCAAAATTTCTAACAATACAAAGAAGATTTCTCCAAATCTCTTTAAAACGGAACAATTTTTTGATGGCTTGAAGCTTACTTAACACTGATAAGACCGTTACTAAGATTACAGAGTATAAATCAAATTTTTAGACCTATTTTATTCAAAGAAGGTCTAAGACAATGGTTTTTATGAGAAGAAATTGTGTTGCTTATAAATGTCAGTGTTCTCATTAAAAATGGCATATACTAACCATGTAATACCTGTTCAGACAAGTGTAGTTATAAAAAGTTGTGTTTCACCTATAATCCTATCTCTATCACACAGCTGTTTTGGATAGTGTTAATACCACTTGCTGGTACACCTGCCATGCTACATCTCAAAAAGACAACCAATATTCATTTGACTATCATTAACTTTGTCAACCCATATTCTTCTCATTTTACAAATCTCTGCAGCTTCCTTGAGAAATTTACTTTTCTGTTCATAGGAAGTATCACCAAAGAGCCCTGAATGCGTCTCAAAAAAAAGTAGAATGTGATAAACAAGGATACAAATTTTGGGTTTGTAATTGGATTCAAAATGTTTGACTAAGAGAATACAGTGTTTGCCTGAGGGTGAAAACAAATATGTACATAAATTTGATATATAAAGCTAGTAAGTTCTTTCAGAGCTACACTAGCTAATTTAATTTGTCATTTCAATGTTGTCTGCATGAATAGGTAAATGCTCATGTAAACCAGTTAGAAAATGGTAATGGCTAATGGACAGAAGTAATAATACTTCCCAGGGCAGCACAGTCAGGTAAATTTCTCTTTGATCCTACACTCACTCCTGACTGAGGGCAGCTTCTTTTTTGATCCTCTCACTTGTGCTCTGGACACAGGAGGGAAAGCAGTAGTTCTCACCCCCTTTATGTGGCCAGAAAACAAAGGGAAACCAAAGAGTCAAAGAGAAGTAGGGCTATTGACCATCTCACAGAGCCCAAAGCAGGAGGACAGTGGAATACATATATCACCTCACACGAGGACAGTAAAGGACACAGGTATCTCAGAACATGGTGGGTGGAGGACAGACCAAAGAAGAGTGGAGGACATGGGATCCATAGAACTGAACTGGCAAGAGACTATCATGAACCAAGGATAGCTTACACATGAGCTAATGAGCTTCCAAGAAACAATTGTGAGACCTAGAAGCAGGATATTGGAATACCTAAATTATCTCCCTTAAGACTGATAAATGAGGGGCATAGATACAGTACAGGGGCTGGAGCGATAGGACAGAGGGTAGGGCATTTGCCTTGCACACAGCTGACCCAATTCCATACAGTACAGCTATTAGTATACACACAGCCGATCTGGGTTCAAAATCTGTGATCCCTGGAACAGAGCACTGAGCCCTGAACACTGTTGGGTTTTGACCATCAAAGAAACTTAGTAATGAAAAGTAGCTATCAAATGATAATTTCATAAGCAACTGGAGCTTTGTAAACTAATTTTTTATGCAATAATTCAAGAACCGTTTCAGAGTTGACATATTCATGGTAACTAGGTAGTGATTCCTTAGTCTCATGCAATTTTCACCTGTAGCAGTACAAAATAAAGGAAAAAAAAGTTTTTCAGAATAAATAATAATATTCGTGGGGAGGAAGGGACATATTACTCCTGGCCTAGCACTTGGTAATAGAACTGTAGAAATGTTATAGCTGAGTAAAACAAGTATCCTGATTTCCTAGGTTCTGTAAGGGCGATGATCTGTAAGAAAAAGCCTAAAATGGAATAAAAAAAATAGGCATTTTAAACTGCAAGGAACAAAACTACTTGACTGAATAATCTGATCCATAGTCATGAGGTTCTTTATGTTCCTGGAGCAAGCAGATGCCCTTGGGCTCTACTAGCATGAAACAGGACATACAGAGATGTTACTGGTGCCTGCTTGAGCAAATTGATGATGAATGGGAAGACAGTGATACAGTGATACAGTCATAAATTGTTATATCTTCAGTTTTGACTCTCTCTATGTATTTTTTTGCTTGAATCAGTTTTAAGATACTATATGGCAAGATTTCAAAAGGTTTACCATAGATGAAATTGTCTTTATGAATCTAATGAATTTGAATCCCATTCAGGCTGTACTGTGTTTGTAGTACACATTTTGTCACATTAAGGGTTCACTGAACACATCAAGGGTTAAAAAAAGGATTTTTGTCACATTAAGGATACTGTGTTCTCTGACTTTTGTCACATTTAGTTAACATAAATCAGTGTTAGTTCTGAAACATTTTTAAAAAAGAAAAATATTATGAAATCATTTTCAAAATGAAAATAATTAGCATCATAACCAAGGGTTTATTAGGCACACAATTATATTTTAATATACTCAGATGCCATATTAAGGGCATCTTTCGGGGTCAGGAAAATAAACATTTTTGTTACTGGTTTTGGGATATAGAACACTCATTGGACAGCTTGACAAACTGCTCCAGGAACATAAAGAACACTCATAAACTCTCTAGTTCATTCGCCAGGCTCTGCCGCGGGCGAAAGAGCCCTTAATACGGCAGCAGTAAGAAAGGCACAAAAGCAGTTCCTGATAAAATTTCACGGCCATCCTAGGCTGCCAAAACGAAGAAGGACTAAAATGACTGTCTGTACTTTCAATGGACTTACGCTGGCATCGGAAGCATATATTGAGGATATGATGATGCAAGCGCAAAAAGATCAAGTACGATCATTGGTCTGACTGAGACGAGGAGGCGTCAGTTGCATCATGTTGTATTTGACACCAGAGAAGAATTGTTCCTTGGAACATGCGACGAAAGAGGCATCAGTGGCATTGGTGTCCTTGTCAACACGAAATGGCAGTCAATATTGATTTATTTGAATGCCTAACAAACGGATAGGATGATTACACTTGAAGAGATGTGGCCCACTGTCAGCAATTTCTATCTTCATTGCTACTCATCAACATCCATATACAAAGGAGATGAAACTGAGAAATTCTACATGGAACTGGAGGCGTTCTATAAAAAAAATCACACCTTCTACAAGATCATAGTCGGTGATTCTAATGCCAATATAGGACCGAGAAGATCGGGCTGAAGAACTCCACATAGGGACCCATGGCCTAGAATGGAATGAACAGGGTGAGAGCCTATCTGAGTTCATCATGTCCACCAGGACCATTCATGGGAACTGACAGTTCCAGAAGTCTGAAATGAAATGTTGGACATGGGAATCTCCTGATGGACAGTTCCACAATGAAATTGACCACATCATCTTCAATCGATGGATTTGTCTGACCGATGTTGCTGTCTTCCAAAATTTCCAAACAGGATCAGATCACCATCTCCTTCATGCAAAATTCTACTTCCTGCAAGGGGAGAAAAGGCTGCAAAGTTTAAGAAGAGAACACTCAGAACGACCACCAACTGGGAACTCTTTGGCACCATTGCAGCAACATGGGAAGATACCACCACTGACGACATCGATGACGAGTACAACCGACTGGTTCAGCACCTCCATGAAGTGTGAAGAATGCCGAGAGAGAGAGAAAGACACAAAGGAGGTCTCCCTTCATAAACTCTCTAGTTCATTCGCCAACGTGGCAGGGCGAGAGCCTCAGGAGACCAAATGCTAATGTCCAAGCTTGCAAAACGATGCAGAGAAGCAATAAAAGAAGACCTCAAAGACAGGAGAGCAGAAATACTGGAAGATGCAGCAGAAGCTGGGTAAAGCATTCTCACCGCCTGCCTGTCCTTCGCCAACTATAAGACCAAGATGACTGCCCTCCGATGCCCTGATGGATCTATCACATCTTCCAGAAAGGCAATGGAGAAGATTATCCAGGATTTCTACTCAAAAACTCTTTGATAGCCACATCCACCTGCCTACAAACCAAATTCCACAGGATGGATATGTCATTCCCAATGTTCTCCCTTCTGAAATCCGACATGCCATCTATCGCCGTAAAGAAGGGAACAGACCAGGCCCAGAAAAAGTCAGACCAGAACACCTGAAAAATCTGCCGTCGGTACTCATCAATACACTAGCTCGGCTCTTTACACGCTACCTGTTTGAATGCAAGGTACCCTCCCAATGGAAAACTAGCAGGACAGTTCTACTGTTCAAGAAAGGAGACATTCACAACATCGGCAACTATCGCCCCATCTGCCTGTTGTCCGTCATCTACAAGCTGTTTACACGAGTCATCCTGAACAGGATTAGTAGAACACTAGGTGAAGGACAACCATGCAAGGAAACAGGCTTCTGATTCAGCACAATTGACCATATCCACACAGTAACCAAGCTCATTGAGGTTTGTAGGAGTACAAGATGCCGCTCTGTCTCACGTTCATTGATTTACAGAAAGTCTTTGATTCTGTGGAGACTGAAGCAGTCATTGAAGCCCTAGTCAAACAGGGTGTTCAAACCCAATACATCAAGATACTTCGTGAGCTGTATCACGGATTCAACACCAGGATCTCACCATTCTACAAGGAACTGATCATTGATGTCAAAAGAGGGGTTCAACAAGGTGATACCATTTCACCAAAACTCTTCAGGCCACCCTCGAGAACATCATGTGATAATTAGAATGGGAAGGAATGGGAGTGAAGATAGATGGTCTGCCAACTACACCACCTCTGCTTCGCTGATGACATCGTTCTAATAACACCAAACATTAGCCAAGCGGTACATATGCTGGCTGACTTTGACCAAGAATGTGGAAAGATAGGTCTACAGCTGAATCTGAAGAAAGCAGTGATGTGTACCTGGGTCGAGAAGTCAACATGATGAATGACCTAAAACCTGAGCTGCGCAGGAGGAAGAGAATGGCATGGAATGCCTTCAAAGGCATCGAAGAAATAGCTTAAAGGACAAAGAACATCAGGCCCTGGGCACATCTCTTTGACTCCACCATTCTCCCTGCATTAACATATCCTCAGACACCTGGGCCCTAAGAAACCAGGATGAGAATGCTATTCGGGTCTCCCAGAGAGGAATCGAAAGAGCTATGCTTGGAATATCATGCCTCACTCAAGTGAGAAAAGGAATCCAATGTTCTGACCTCCTTCGCTATTCCATAATCAGGGATGCTGTCTCATTTGCCAAGGCATAGAAAATCAGATGGGCTGCATGTCCATCCATTTGCAGGTAAATTTCTTACAGCTGCTTGAGTGAAATTATTCAGAAAGAAAAGGACAAATATAGAATGACTGCATTCATTAATAGGATATAAATAGATACCAGTATTTTACTAAATGTGGTAAATGGTAATGGCAGATTAAAACTCACCATTGAATATACACAAAGAGACTTAAGTGATGAACTTTAAATATCTTCAGGGCTTGTCACAATGTGTAAAAGAAGAGGGAGAGAGATGCAGAGACAGAGAGAGACAGTGAGAAAATAGAGGATACTGGGGTACCTGCTATTGAGGCAGCCTGGGGTGGTCGGGAGGGGGTGGGGTACATTGGTGTTAGAAATGGGGCACTGGTGGAGGGATGGGTGCTCGTATACTGTACTACCAAGAACCAATTATGAACACCTTTGTAATTGTATGACTCACTGTGGTATAATAAAAAATTTAAAAAAAAAAGAAAATCAGATGGGCTGGACATGTAATGCAATTTGGAGACAACCGCTGTACTAGAGCCGTTACCAAATGGAACCCACGGGATGTCAAAGATCACGTGTCGCCCACCTACAAGATGGTCAGACTTCCCTTGTAAAGTCCCTGAAGGAACGGTTTGAGGCTCTTCATATTCCTGAATTAACCAGATGCCATTGGGCTACATTGGCTCGTTTTAGGGTCCAATGGAAATGTTACCGGGCGCCCGCTGAAGCAAATCGATGAATAACGGGATTCAAGTGATCAAGTGATACTCAGATGAATATATCAATACAGGGTGAAATCATGAGACCAAATATTTAAAAAAAGAACTCAATAAGATTAATTTTTATAATTGTTAAAAATTCATAAAATAAATATAGTAGAAACATATCCCTTAAAATAAAGATCATATACAACAAACTCTGAGCTAATATTTATTGGTGCAAAGCTAAAAGTTTTGTCATTAAAATTAGAGAAGACAAAATTGTAATGTTTAATATTAAAAATCTTAGCAAGAACAATGCAAAAAGGGAAATGAACTTTCATTACATGCATAATACATATGTATATATTTCACTGTATCACTGTCTTCCCGTTCATCTTCGATTTGCTTGAGCTGGCACCATAACATCTCCATATGAACTGTCTCATGCAAGTAGAGCCCAAGGGCACCTGTTTGCTCCAGGAACATAAAGAGCTCAAACCATTCCATTAGGTCATGGGAATGAGGTCTATAATTGTTACTGGTATTTGGCATATAAAATACTACACGGGTAGCTTGCCAGGCTCTGCCATGCGGTAGCATACTCTTGCAGTCATCTCAAAATCCAGCATTTATCGATGAGCCGGGCTGTGATAGGCTGGTCTGCTGGGTGGAGTTCTGATGAGGAGGAAGTCAGGATGTGGAAAATGAAGGTCCTCATGGAGTGGGGGGTCATCTGGCTTGTTGTGAGGCTCTGCTTGGGTGGCGGGCCAGGGCTAGAACCTGCCATATATAATCTAAATTATCACCTAAATATTCAAAACTACTGAGTATACCAAAGTGTGTTGTTATAAAATCAACATGTATTGCTACTTGTTCCTGTATTCAAATAATAAAGGAATTAAACAAAAAATATGAAATACATCACAATATAATTTATTTCCAGGAAATATGGTATTAAAGCAACAGGAGTGATCACCAAAAGATATAGGACATGGAAGATTCAGAATATTTATATCATGCAACATAATCAACTGAAAAAATGTTAAATTTTGCCATTCACAGGCAAGTGGGAGCTTGAGGGAATTACACAAAGTTAGTAAACCAGGAAAAAAAATAGAATGATTATCTCAGTAGAAAGAGCAAACCAGTATAAGGATACAAACTTATAAAGAGACATTTTAAAATAAAAAAAGCACCAGTGGCTCTTTAAAATAAACCCTGGTTACTAGAGAAGAAGCAGGGAAAGAGAAAACAATTTTGGAGAGCTTAAAAAAAAACTGTACACTAAAAAAATTTCCAAAATTATAATGGAAAATTTAAAAGCTTTCTTTTAGTAAATGAAAAGAGGGTCAGTCAAGGTGAAAACATTGTCTTCATAGAAGCAAACCATAAGGGTATCCAGCTGTAATAAACTGAGAAGATTCTGCTTCTGCTTCTAATGATTCTGCTGATGAGAATCTTTCCTATTAATGAGAGTGAACTTACTATTTATTATTAGGGCAAGAGGAGTTGATCATAATGAACAGTGATGATAACGAGGAGGTGGAGAGTTATTCAAAGAAGGCAAATGTAAATACAATCTGAGGGCTGCTACAAGATTTAAGAGCTGAGAAAGATCTTACCAAGTATTAGTCTACTTTTGAAATTTTGACTTTCTATGTTTAATGTGGAAATTGATGGAAAACCTTAGAATGTCTTGGGGAGAGTCATGGAAAGTAGCTTCTCATAGATAACCATGAAGAAGATGATTAAGATTTTTACAAGACAGAACTATTAAAGAAATGCAAGTCAGATTTGACAATGAAATACAGAAAGTTCTAAACATAATAGTGGGGTTTTCATAATTAGTTAATTTATTCCTTCACTGTTCAAAGGAAAGAAGGTAGTTTAGCCATTTTACCGGTATTACTAGGCATAAGAAAATCTTGAACTTTATATTAGAATACATTTACATAGAATATTTAATTTCTCTATGCAAACTGCTGTATTCGATATGCCAGAAACAGTAACAATAATGAACCTCATTCTCATTCTCAAGGAAAGGAAATGTTACTGGCACTCACTTAAGCAAATCGATTAACAACAAGATGACAAGTGACAAATACTGCTGATTTATTGTTGATCAAATTGGAAGTTGACGTAAATCATTCTCTCTGTAATTATATCATTATATGTATAAATGGTAACATAAAACTAAAATGCAGTGGGGCTGGAGCGATAGCACAGTTAGTAGGGTGTTTGCCTTGGCACATGGCCAAACCCGGGTTCGATCCCCAGCATCCCATATGGTTCCCAGAGAATCGCCAGAAGTAATTCCTGACTGAAGAGCCAGGAGTTATCCATGAATGTCACAGGGTGTGACTCAAAGCAAAAAAAAGTAGAAACTTTTAGCTGTGTTTTAAAAGTAAGTATTAATATGAAAGTATCAATATTGTTTCATTGTGTGAATTTGCATAATGGAATGCTTTATCTCAAAGGTTTTCAACCTTATTTTTATCTCTAGAACTGGCTCCAGTCAATGACTGCTGTTTGCAGTCTATCTTTTCAGTGACCTTCTAAATATAAAACAGTTCACAGCAAAAGTTTTATTTATATTAAGAAATGAGAAAAAAATATTGATTATTTATCAACAGAGGTTTGGTTTTATCCATGATTTCAATAATTTGAAATAATGATGAAAATTAAAAAAAATAGAATACTTGCTTAGCCATTTTGTAACATTACAATATTTGATATCTAATTTGTTATCCAAATATCAGAACTTCACAAAAAATACTACATATAGCTGATAGTACTGAGTAGCTATTCCCAGATATGTGCTTAGGGGGTGTTTTCAGCAGTGTGTGATGAACCATGACTCAACCTGGGTCTTGCATGCAAATTGTGCACTCCAACCAATTGAACTATCTCTATGGCTCCTGTGTTACTTATTTTTATCTTATTCAACCATCAACAAATTCGCAGAACATTTTGTGTTAGTTTTCTCATGCTGCCATAACTAATGCCATATACTAGTAGAGTGTGTGTGGGTGTTACTTAAGCAACAAAAAATTTGTTTATTCACAGTTATATAGGTGAAGATCATATATGCTGTAAACAAGTTTGTTTTCACTTTCAAGCCATATGACTGTTATTTGGAGATAGAGACCATCTACCTTAGGCTCATTTGATCTTTTCTCTATGTATTATGTCCTAATTTGGTCTTTTAAAAAAATCAGTCATTTCAGGTTAGGTTCCATCCAATGAGCTTTCTTAAACTTAACTTATCTCTTTAAAGGACCTATTTAAAAGTACTCACATTCTGAGCAACTAAAGGTTAGAATTGAACCTGATAATGAGGGTAGATTCTCTCATTCTGTAAAAGAAAATACAAAGTGTTAAATTATTGTCACAATCTACATCAGTACCTTCTGGTAGAGTTAGGAGTTAAACTTACTTCTGTCTTCCTCAAGTGCCTTTGACCTTAAAAAAGACATATTTTTGTTTAATCAGGTAAAGAAGAAATTTTGTAAAACACAAACTTTTGAAATATAAGAGAGGGGATTTTCTCTTTAAAAATTTGTTTATAAAATTCAGAAACTCTTTCCAAGAGACAGAATATTAATATATTAAATTAATTTATGCACAATCTTTTCCAGGGAGTCTTGTTATAGCTGGGAATATAGACATTAATATAATTGCTATGCGTTTTTATATTATAATAAAATATTGTATGCTGCTAAATGGAAAAAAGGAAAAACATTGCCAACTTGATTTTGGGATTGAGTGAGAGCTAGGTGTAGGGAAAAACAAGACATCTTTAAAGAAGCTAATTTTTTTCCCTGACCTTTTTTTGTTATTAAATATTTTATTATACCACCGTAAGATATACAATTACAATGTTTTTCATGTTTTTTTTTTTTCTCTTTGGGTCACACCCAGCGATGCTCAGGGGTTTCTCCTGGCTCTGCACTCAGGAATTACTCCTGGCGGTGCTCGGGGGACCATATGGGATGCCAGGGATTGAACCCGGGCCGGCACAGGCCAGCCGCGTGCAAGGCCAAACGCCTACCGCTGGGCTATCGCTCTGGCCCCTGTTTTTCATGTTTAGAGGTTTCAGTCACATAGTGTTCCAGCACCCCGCCCTCCACCAGTGCCCATTTCCCACCACCAATGTCCCCAATTCCCTCCCCCCCTCCCCATAGCGGCCTAAATGACAGGTTAAAAGGAGCTAATATTTAAGTATAGAAAATATGGGGCCGGAGTGATAGTCCAGCGGGTAGGGCGTTCGCCTTGCACGTGGCTAGCAGGTGCCAGCCTGGGGTCGATCCCCAGCATCCCATATGGTCCCCCGAGCACAACCAGGAGTAATTCCTGAGTGCAGAGCCAGGAGAAACCCCTGAGCATTGCCAGGTGTGACCCAAAAAAGCAGAAAAAGAAAATATGTAGGTGGTGGGCGTGATAGTACAGAGGGTAGAGAGTTTGCCTTACATGAGGCTAACCGAAGTTCAATTCCTGGCTTCCTGTATGGTCCCCCAAGCACTTCCAGGAGTAATTCCTGAACGCAGAGCCAGGGAGTAACCCCTGAGCACTGCAAGAAGCCAGAGGAATCCCAACACCATGAGGGCCGCCATTTTCCACATTTGGATTCCACAGCTTATCAGAGCTCTACCCAGCATAAGAGCTGATTATTAACCCTGCTCATCAGAGTCCCACCCTACAGCAAAACCTATTTCAATCCCAGGTATGCCTGATCCAGAGACTCAGATAAACGGGGCAGAGCTTCTACTGGCGCCCCCTGTGCACAGCTGATCATGAGGCGCCCAGGAGGGAAGAAGGGTTCTAGCCCTGGCCCACCATCCCAGCAGAGACTCACAAGAAGCCAGAGGAACTCCCACACCATGAGGGGCTGCCATTTTCAACATCTGGACTCCACAGCTCGTCAGAGCTCCACCCAGCAGAAAAGTTGATCTTTTCTTTTAAATTTTTTTTATTTTTAAAATTACAAAGATATACAATTAAAAAGTTCATATTTGGGTTTTGGTCAAACAGTGTTGCAGCACCCATCCTGCCACCAGTGCCCATCTCCCACCACCAACGTCCCGGTTCCCTCCCCCCACTCCCCCAGCCCTGCTCCATGGCAGTTTCTTTATTTCTTTCCATTTCTCTCTCTTTCTCTTTTCCTTCCCCTCCAGACTATGGATTACAGAACATACATTAAAGGGTTGTCATGTGTATCTTTTTGCCTCTATTTAATGCTCAATTCTAGGTTGGCATTAGTACCCTCAACAATTGTTAGCACACTGTTCCATTTTTCTGTCTTACCTAGCCTCTGAATCCCACACGTTTGTGATAATTTCCACCTTTGACAGGACCTCCTGATATATGTTTCACTTGACCTTGGATATTGGTATCATAATATGTACCTATATATTTATGTTATGCAGATAAATGCAGTCATTCTGTATCTGTCTCTCTCCTGGCTAATTTCGCTCAACATAATCTTTTCCATGTCCATCCATTTGTAGGAAAATTTTATAACTTCATTTTTCCTAACAGCTGCATAGTATTCCATTGTGTAGATGTACCAAAGATTTTTTATCCAGTCATCGATTTTCGGGCACTCTGGTTGCTTCCAGATTCTGGCTATTGTGAATAATGCTGCTATGAACATAAAAGTAGGGATGGTGTTTCCGCTGCGTATTTTTGGCTTCCCAGAGTAAATTCCCAGGAGTGGTATCGCTGGGTCAAATGAGAGTTCAATTTCTAGTCTTTGGAGGAAAGTCCATATTGTTTTCCAGAAAGGCTGTACCAGCCGGCATTCCCACCAACAATGGATGAGTGTCCCCAAAAGTTGATCTTTTCCTGTCTTGCATGGCTGCTTTGCAGCCGCATGGTTCATAAATATATGTGCAAGATGAGAAGCTACTACAAAAGTATCCCACATGCACATCAGAGCCTGGCAAGCCTCCTGTGTTGTATTTGATATACCAAAAACCAGGAACAATTATAGACCTCATTCCCATGACCTGAAGGAATGGTTTGAGGCTCTTCATGTTCCTGGAGTGAGCAGATGCCCTTAGGCTACACTAGTATGTGACACTAGCATGTAACATGTAAAGAGATTTTACTGGTGACCACTTGAGCAAATCGATGAACAACAGGAGGACAAGTTATACAAGTGAAATTACATATTGTAGCTAAAGCTCTCCTTCCATCTATTTGCACTTATTCTCATGAATGATTATTTTCCTTTTGGTTTTTTTAAAGTATGAATTTGCAAAGAATTCATGATTCTTCTAACACAAAACCATAATAGTTTCAAAAAATGTTTTCATTCTTTTACTCCAACTTCTAATATTGCATGTATGTTATTCGCTCTCTAGGAAAATGTCAACTAGAAAATTAATACTGATTCCTGATGTATGCACGCAGAGCTATAAACTTCCCTCTTAACATGGCTTTTGCCGTGTCCCACAAGTTCTTATAGTTGGTGTCTTCATTTTCATTTGTTTCAGAAATCTTTGGATTTCCTGTTTGATTTCTTCTATGACCCATTTGTTGTTCAGGAGGGAGCTGTTCAGTTTCCAGTTGTTTGGTTTGACTCCCTGTTTCTGTGTACTTTTAACTTCCATTTTCAGTGCATCATGGTCTGAAAAGATAGTTGATACAATTTCTATCTTTTTATTTTATTGAGGTATGCTTTGTGGCTTAGAATGTGGTCTATCTTGGAGAATGTTCCATGTGCACTAGAGAAAAATGTGTATTCAGCTTTTTGGCATGAAGAGCCCTGTATACAACCACTAGCTCTCTTTCTTCCATTTCTTCCTTCAGGGCCAATATTTCCTTGGTGAGTTTCAGTCTTGCTGATCTATCCATCGTTGATAGAGCAGTGTTGAAGTCTCCAACTATTATTGTGCTACTGTTTATGTCTTCTTTGAGGTCTCTTAGCAGTTGTTTTATATATTTTGCTGGCCCCTCGTTGGGTGCATATATGTTTAGTAGTGTAATTTCTTCCTAGTGTACATACCCCTTAAGTAATAAGAAATGGCCTTTGTTGTCCCTTCTAACCTTTTTCAGCCTGAAGTCTATGTTATCTGATACTAATATGGCCAAGCAGCAGCTTTTTGGAGGAGTTGTTTGCATGGAGAATGGTCTTCCACCCTTTGATTTTGAGTCTGTGTTTGTTCTGATTACTCAGATGTGTTTCTTGTAGACAGCAGAATGTTGGGTTCAATTTTTTAATCCATTTTGTTACTCTGTGTCTCTTAATTGGTGCATTTAGACATTGAGAGAGATTATTGTCATCGGATTTTGTGTCATCTTTCTGTTTGTGCTTGTTGTGCTTATGGGTTTGGTTGTATTACAGTAGACCATAACCTGACTACACAGCTGAAGACATTAGAAAAGACCAACAAAAGGAGCCCAATCCAGGCAGAAAAAAGGACATAATAAAACTTAGAGAGGAAATCAATGAGTTGGAAACCAAAAAAAAACAATCCAAAAGATTAATGAAACCAAAAGCTGGTTTTTTGAAAAGTTAAACAAGATTGACAAACCATTGGCAAGACTTGTAAGGACAGGGAAAGAGAGAACCCAAATAAACAGAATCAGAAATAAAAAGGGTGACATCACAACAGAAACCACAGAAATCCAAAAGATCATCAGAGATTACTTTGAGAGCCTGTATGCCGTGAAACATGAGAATCTAGAAGAAATGGATCAATTCCTGAAGTCCTATAACCTCCCACGGCTGAAACAAGAAGACCTCCAATACCTGAATAAGCCTATCACCATCGAGGAAATAGAAACAGTAATTAAAAGGCTGCCCAAACACAAAAGCCCAGGTCCAGACGGATTCACTAGTGAACTCGACCAAACCTTTAGGAGGACCTACTGCCAGTCCTTTTCAAGCTCTTCCAGGAAATAGAAGAAACAGAAACACTCCCAAACAGCTTCTATGAGGCACATATCACCCTGATACCCAAAGCAGGGAGAGACAACACAAAGAATGAAAACTACAGACCAATATCCCTGATGAACACGGATGCTAATATCTTCAAGAAAATACTAGCAAACAGAATCCAAAGACTCATCAAGAAGATTATACATCATGACCAAGTAGGATTCATCCCGGGAATGCAAGGATGGTTCAACATTTGCAAGTCAATCAACATAATACATCATATCAAAAAAGAAAAAAAAAAAACCATATGATCCTATCAATAGACACAGAGAAAGCATTTGATAAGATCCAGCACCCGTTCATGATTAAAACCCTCCAGAATATGGGAATTGAAGGGAATTTCCTCAAGATAGTTACAGCCATCTACCAAGAGCCCACAGCGAGCATCATTCTCAATGGGGAAAAGTTGAGAGCCTTCCCCTGAGATCAGGGACAAGAAAAGGTTGCCCACTCTCACCTCTTTTATTCAATATAGTACTGGAAGTACTTGCCATAGCAATCAGAGAAGAAAAAGGACATCAAGGGCATCCAGATAGGCAAGGAAGAAGTCAAGCTATCATTATTTGTAGATGACATGATATTATACCTAGAGAACCCTAAACTCTCTACCCAAAAACTCCTAGAAACAATAGATGCATATAGTAGAGTGGCAGGATAAAAAATCAACACCCAAAAGTCGGTGGCTTTCCTATATACAAATAACGAAAGAGAAGAAAGTGATATTAAGGAAACAATTCCATTCACAATTGTGCCACAGAAAATCAAATACCTAGGAGTCAACCTACCCAAGTGTGTAAAGTTGACTTTCTTTTCTGTACAAAGAAAACTACAAGACACTGCTCCAAGAGATAAAAGAGAACACAAGGAAATGGAAACATATTCCCTGCTCATGGATGTGGAGAATCAACATTGTCAAAATGGTAATACTCCCTAGAGCTCTATACAGATTCAATGCAGTCCCTATAACGATACCCATGACATTCTTCAAAGAAATTGACCAAACACTCCTGAAATTTGTATGGAACAATAAACCCCCCAAGGATAGCTAAAGCAATCCTCAGGAAAAAGAAGATGGGAGGCATCACCTTTCCCAACTTCAAACTGTAATACAAGGCAGTAGTAATTAAAACAGCATAGTATTGGAATAAAAACAGACCTGTGGACCTATGGAATAGAATTGAGTATCCTGACACCCAACCTCAAACATATGATCATTTAATCTTTGATAAAGGTGCAACGAGTCTAAAATGGAGTAAGGAAAGCCTCTTCAACAAGTGGTGTTGGGAAAACTGGGCAGCGACATGTAAAAAAATGAATTTGGACCTGTGTCTAACACCATGCACAAAAATCAGATCAAAATGGATTAGAGACCTGAATATCAGACTTGAATCCATAAAAGTACATTGAAGAAAATATAGGAAAAACCCTCCACTACATTGAAGCTAAAGGCATCTTCAAAGGTGAAACATCACTAACAGAGCAACTAGAAGAAAAGATAAACATATGGGACTACATGAGACTAAAAAGCTTCTGCACCTCAAAAGAAACAGTGACTAAGATACAAAAAGCAGTCCACAGAATGGGAAAGAATATTCACCCAATACCCATCTGATAAAGGGGTTAATATCCAGGCTATATCAGGCACTGGTAGAACTTTACAAGAAGAAAACAAACAACCCCATCAAAAAATGGGGGGGAAGAAATGAACAGAAACTTCAGCAAGGAAGAAATTCGAATGACCAAAAAACATATGAAAAAATGTTCATCATCACTAATCATCAGAGAGATGCAAACCAAAACAACAATGAGATACCACTTTACACCACAGAGACTAGCACATATTCAAAAGAGCAAGAACAAGTGCTGGCGTGGATGTGGGGAAAAGAGGACACTCATCCATTGTTGGTGGGAATGCCGGCTCTGGAATACAGCCTTTCTGGAAAACAATATGGACATTCCTCCAAAGACTAGAAATTGAACTCCCCTTTGACCCAGCCATACCACTCCTGGGAATCTACTCTGGGAAACCAAAAATACGCAGCGAAAACACCATCCCTACTTTTATGTTCAGAGCAGCATTATTCACAATAGCCAGAATCTGGAAGCAACCAGAGTGCCCGAAAATCGATGACTGGATAAAGAAGCTTTGGTACATCTACACAATGGAATACTATGCAGCTATTAGGAAAAATGAAGTCATAAAATTTTCCTATAAATGGATGGACATGGAGAAGATTATGTTGAGCGAAATTAGCCAGAAGGAGAGAGACAGACACAGAATGACTGCATTTATCTGCATAACATAAATATATATGTACATATTAAGATACCAATATCCAAGGTCAAGTGAAACATATATCAGGAGGTCTTGTCAAAGGTGGAAATTATCACAAATGTGTGGGATTCAGAGGCTAGGTAAGACAGAAAATGGAACAGTGTGCTGACAATTGTTGAGGGTACTAATGCCAACCTAGAACTGAGCATTAAATAGAGGCAAAAAGATACACATGACAACCCTTTAATGTATGTTCTGTAATCCATAGTCTGGAGGGGAAGGAAAAGAGAAAGAGAGAGAAACGGAAAGAAATAAAGAACCTGCCATGGAGCAGGGCTGGGGGAGGGGGGGGGGAACCGGGGACGTTGGTGGTGGGAGATGGGCACTGGTGGCGGGATGGGTGCTGGAACACTGTATGACCAAAACCCAAATATGAACTCTTTAATTGTATATCTTTGTAATTGTAAAAATAAAAAAAATTGAGTTAAAAAAAAAAAGAAAAATTAATACTGAAAAATTTTCTCTTCAACAAGACTACATAGAGGGGAGATTTTCTGTATTTCACCACTACCTAGCAGTACTACACATTTTAATTTCTTAAATAACGTATCAAGCAACTTACTTTCTAATAATGTTAGTGTTTTGTTCATATTTAATACAAATATTTTAATTATGTCAAATGCTTTTATTGCTCTCATTTACAATTTATCCCCCCAAATGATGTACCTGGGGAAAAACATGATGAAAATGAAAGACATGTATAAAAAATAACCTACGAATCACTATTAAAATAAATGGGGAAACACAAGGAAATAGAACCATATTTCTTCTTCACTCATAAGGAGTGTTTTCATTGTTTAAATGATCCGTCCTAGCTAAAGCACTACACAGATTCAATGCAGGCAGCTACTCTGCTGCCCCTAGAGGAGGAAGAAAGTTTAGCCTTGCTTATGGATAGTTCAGTCAAATAGAGAATGCAGAAACTAACAAATGAGAAGTAATCATATTTCAGACATTTTCTTATAACCAATATTACATTTAGAACACCTCTGAATAGATATGCAAATATATCTTTTCTTTGTCCTGGGTGCTGTTTTACCATGACACCATCCTATCTAAACTGCCCTTTCCATTGTTTCAGAACAAACATGTTTGGCAGGTGAAATAACTCACTGCTTATTTGTCGGCCTTCACAAGTATTTAGCACATTTGTAAAGCAATAGTTGCAAAAGCACAATGTATCTATAGGAGTGACAGTGGTACCACTAACCTCTTTCCCCAGGTATTTAATATATGCTGGTTATTTTTATACACAGTGCTTTAATTTTGTGTTGGTGCTATTTTAGGTCTTTGTGTCATTTGCTATGATTTGCTAGGTTATTTTTGGGAGTTGGGAATCTGGGAATTCTCAAATGTTCATTTAAAGCAAATAGCAATTGCTTCTTCACTGTATGCTTTTTTCAACTTCAAAAAGGTTTATATAACTGCTGTACTTAAAAATAGTATGGTAAACCTATAGTTCATTATTAGAAGTGGTGGCTCCTCAAAAGAATCGAACATTTTCTGTGTATTGATTTCATATTATAGGTAGAATTCTCATTCAAAACCAGGAACCACAAAGAGTAAAGAAGAACCTATTTGGAGAGGATGAAAACCTTAGGATAAAACAAGAAAGTCATTGTGAAAAACTTAAGTCATCTGAATGACAATAGGTGACATAATAGCAGCAGGCAACAATTTTATACTCCATTGTAAGAATCTCCAGTTCCACATTGCATATTTAACTCTATAAGCTCCCTTCATGCCCCCTCCCTTCAAGCCTTTCTTTTATCCTCTTGCCACTTTACCTCTAGGGCACAATGTTCTCTCTTTGTTTACCTTTTCTTTTCTCTGACCATTTCTGTTCCTGAATCCCCATGTATTAATGATGAGAATGAGATCAAGTTATGCAGTCTCACTGAGGTGAAAGTTTTGACTTGTTAAATGTCAAAAAAATTATAACATAAAAAAATGTTGGGATTGGGGCCGGAGTGATAGCCCAGAGGGTAGGGTGTTTGCCTTGCACAAGGCCGGCCTGTGTCAGCCCGGGTTCAATCTCCGGCATCCCATATGATCCCCTGAGCACCGCCAGGAGTGATTCCTGAGTGCAGAGCCAGGAGTAACCCCTGAGCATCGCCAGGTGTGACCCAAAGAGAAAAAAAAAAGAAAATGTTGGAACGGTAAAGTAATAGTCACAAACTACTCAGCACAGAGCCACGACACACACCTTTTTAAGTCTTTTCCTTTTCCTTTGCAGGTTGATTTTCCTTTATGGTTCATTGCAATGTTCTCACACCTCTTTTTCAGAAAAAATGAGTTACCAAAATAGTAATATCACATTTTTGACATTAGAAATTCTACTCCATAATACATAATCATACACTGTATTTTCACCTTATATGCCAGGCACCTTTATATCATTATAAAAGTGACAGTTACATAAGCTTACTCCTTTTTATATCATGTCTCCTAAACAGCTCATTGTTCTTGGCATTCTTATAGTAACTATGTAACTCAGTACTTGAGCAACTCAGACTAAGGTAGCCAAGTAACTCTCAGTCCTAAAACTGTGATTGTTTAAATTAAAATTCAGACTAGTTGGTAGGATAGTCAACTTTCATTTGCAGAATAGTTAACTTCCAATGTAATGAACCTAGAATATTCAGGTAAATCAACTTCTGAATTAAATTTTAAATAAAGAAAAGGCTTCTCATTTGAAGAGCTAAAATAGCTCATTTGATATACTGCATTTTAAAATAAATGCTCACTCTTGAAGGGCAGAAACAAATGTGATACCCTGCTGAACAGACTATCTAAATTCAGAAACACCAGACTATATAGCGGTGAATATCTTGAAAAGACAATTACATATAATTTAGAGGTATTTTCTAGTTTGTTGTGTAGATCACGCAATAAGAAGAGGCTTTGTGTGCATTTATAACTGCCTGGAGAATAGACTAAAGTAGAATGGTAATGTGTGTATATTATAATGAGCAATTCTTTTGATAAACCCGGGAAGGAATATGGAAAATTAGAGAGGTAAATGAGAAGGCCTTCTGTGTGCTGGGAATAGCTGAAGAACAGTGTCACTATTGCTTCCATTTGGATAATGGGGCTATCTCTGACCACTGTTATCTACTCTCCAGGGCAGCTGTGTAACAGGACGAAGGTAAAGCCCACTCTATTTCTGCATGACACAAAAGTCTTTGTAAGCTTTTTTTCCTTTCTAACAGCCACTGAATTTTTCCAAATTGCAGTGAGAAAAGTCATTAATCTAGTACAAGCCTACTTGCCATACACAGTAGCACTGAAGAATTCCAATATATTCTCCTGAAACATACAGCCATGTGCTTACATCCTCACAATGCTCCATCATTAAAGGAAAGTCATAGAATATAAAATACAGAATAGCTGCACCTATAATGTGTAATAGCAGGCATCGTTATAATAGCCAAACTACTGCATGTATTCAAGTCATTTTCTGTAAGAGCTTACAATGAAAAGGAGGAGAAATTATAACATAAAAATGAAGGTGCAAAATGGATGATGTTTTAGAGCAGTGATGGGCTATATTAGTATGTCATTGGTTGACCTCACCTGATTCTTTCTGAATGCAGAATGAAAAACTTAAGACTTAATGAAAATGACTGAAATAGATTTAAAATCTTTCCATTAACTTCTCTTCCTATTATTTCCTCTTTCACAATCAAATCATCATGAAAATGCTAAACTTTGTTAATTTATAACATGCCTTATACATTTATGCCTATATTTTATATATTCCTACCAATATGTTATTAATTTTATTACACACTTGTGAAAAAGAGACAAATTTTTTAGGAAAACTTCTGTAAAGTGAGTTTAGTTAACAAAATTGCATATTATTCACAGTTATATTTTTTTTCTTTTTTGCTTTTTGGGTCATACCCGGCAATGCTCAAGGGTTTTTCCTGGCTCTGCACTCAGGAATTACTCCTGGCGGTCGTCGGGGACCATATGGGATGCCGGGGATCGAACCCGGTCCGGCATGGGCCGGCCACATGCAAGGCAAACGCCCTACCTGCTGGGCTATCTCTCCGGCCCCGCACGGTTATATTTTAACTAAAGGGCTGCTTTGAAATAAGGGATAAGATATCCAGTGTGGTATAAAGTACCACATGTGTATAGATATACATATTTAGAATATTTAAATAAACATATTAAAGCATGTAGGTTATTTTATTTTTCTAGTTTAGAGACAGCAAGGCTAATTTATAGTCTATCATCTGAATGCAGCAATGAACTTAGTGACAACTACTGCATATGAACATTTGTAAAAGCACAATATAGAAAGTACAATAGGAATCTATAATAAAAATATCCATAAAGTGCTCATCTCTCAGTGGATTTGTCTATATTCCTCAAATGCATTATGATCACTACTGATTTCATTTCTATGCAGGATGAAGGGAGATAATATTTCTACAATATGGAACACAGAGATCAGAAAAATACTAATTTACTTACGCTACCTAACTTCACAACTATTGTGACATCCTGCCTTGCCAAAATATATTTATCAGCTAGTATCATGAAAACACTTAATTCCTTACAATATTTAAATATCTGTTCTAAGATAAAAGGGATAATGCAGAGAATATATCTACATGTTTCACAGTGAAAAGGAAAATAAGCAGAGTACAAGTACTTCTCCAAGCACAAACAGTATTCATTAAATCATATTTACAAGTAGAATAGTGGAACACAAGAATGAATTGGGGGGAGATAGAAAGTAGCAAGAACTACAAAGGATAATTAGCACAACCACCTACAAAACTAAAAATTAATGATCCCCAACTGGTGAAATGCTAACATTCTTGCTCCATTTTACAGACATTTGGTCTACAGCTTTTTTAAATAAATGTAAATTAGCTTAGCAGAAGAAATTAAGGAAGTACAAAATATCTATATACTGGTGATAGAGCTGTAAGCTTGGAGATCTTGTAAATATTTATGTAATTTATTTGATGTTTAATATTATTCTCTACTGTCAGGTACATATGTAAATTATAGAATTATCTTGATACTCTTAACCTTCCCTCTGAAAAAAATTAAGGGTATTTTAAAGACTATTGAGAGTTTATTTCCCTATTCAATGCTCTTGAAATTATTTATACTCTGTGCTAATAACCACTAGTACTAATAAGTACAATGAGTTTATAAGCATGGTATTGTATACTATTAATTATTTATACTGTCACTTTTAATTTTCTATTGTCAATATTCTAAGAATTTTCATCTGGTGTGTTAACTTACTTTTTGGTGGATTTTTTTTCTGTCAAGGGTATTCTAAGACAATGAAAAATAATTATCATTTCAAGTGTTGGGTATCTATATTGACAGTCCAAATTATACTGAGCTAGAAAATAAAGACATTTCTTCACTTTTTCTTTGAAAATAGAAAACAATAAGAAAAAATCATTCAGTCATTTATATTAGCTTTACTTCATTATGGGATTTATTTGGTTATTTTCATATTGCTTTTCACTTGAAGATCAACATTCAATAACTTAATTGTCCAATGTAAAGATCCTGTGAGCATTTGAATATCTATCACAAGGTATTCCTCTGTCTGATCTCATCTCATTGTGGAATGGATGTGTTAATGTTGGGTTATGTGTCAGAACTCAAACTTCCATCATGCTTTTGGTTTATCTGAGACAGAATTTGCCTATCTCAGCATATATGTTCTTCCATTAAAAGTGTCCACAATTCAAAAATATAATCTTGTTTGGTCTCTTTAAAATAATCTTCAAATAAAGATTTACTCCTATCCCTTGTCTTACTCTATCAACATGTTAAATAGTATATAGATATGTGTTAAATTTGATCATGTAAAACTATACAAATGTTAATATAATATTCACAATTTATTTTCATTATTAGCATGGGTAGTTTCTTTAAACATATTGTTCATTTAAGTTTTGGAAAATTTAGACACAAGAAGAATAAGAATCTTGCAATTCCTCAAGATAGAGTTCAAAAATTTAAAAGTATTAAATTTTAAAGATTTTAAATCTAATTGTGTACTGTCAATGTGACTCCTTAAGTGATTCTTGGTCCAAACCCATGTTTTAAAGTTACCATTATTTTTTCTACATTATTTTATAGACATAGGCACATTTTGGAATACATTCTTTACAAATATTATTTTCTGCATAAGTGTCTCAAATGAAGTTTTTGCTATATGTACACTTTAAACAAAAAGAATTTCAGATGAAAAGAGAAATTTAATAAATTGAAGATATTATATATCTTCAGGAAAATTTACTAAATACTGTATTATGAAGTAAAATTTATATAAGCATAATTCCTCTGTGGAATTTATTCAGATAGTGTGCATTTACATAAATATATTATAATGTCTGTTATGTTCCAGTCTAGGTTTGGAGGAGACAACAGTAAACAAAACAAATTTAATGTGACAGCTAAAATAAGTTTTTGCTGCTAATAGTAAAGATTAGAAATAATATCTATTTAAACAGAATAATCTTACCTTCAAAATAAACCTTGAAATATACATTTTTAATGTAATTTGGCTTTACATAATGCACTAAAATGCTGTAAAGTGTTGATATTTTTCCACAAAAAATATTTATCAGGAAATAATTCAGGAAGTCATGTCCTTGGTTGAGGTAGTCACTAAGGACTAAACTTTTGCTACTTTTTTTCTTTTTGAAGGGAAGGGCAACATCCAGCAGAGTTTGGGGCTTATTCTTGGCTCTGAACTTAGGGATGACTCCTGGCAGGGTTTTGGTGACTCACTTCAAACATGTGCAAGGAAAGCTACCTGCTGTATTATATTTCCATCCCTTCTTCCCACTATTCTCATTTTCCTTATGTGTGAAGTTTTATTCCTCTGCTGGGTGGCCTGCCACCCCAGTAGAGCCTCACAACAAGCCAGATGACCCCCCACTCCATGAGGGCCTCCATTTGCCACATCCGGACTTCCCCCTTATCAGAACCCCACCCAGCAGACCAGCCTATCACAGCCCCGCTCATCAAGATCCACCCTGCAGCAGTCTGGTGGTGCTCAGGGGACCATATGGGATGCCAGGGATTGAACCTGGGTTGGCGCGTGCAAGGCAAATGCCCTACCCACTGGACTATCACTACGACCCCTTAAAATATTTTTATATTCTTGTTAATTAATGCACATCAACAGAAGTTATTTTATATACAACACTTGATCACTTGATCACTTGACATCCCGTTATTCGTTGATTTGCTCGAGCGGCACCAGTAAAATTTCCATTTAACTCTATCACGTGCCAGTGTAGCCTATAGCATCTGCTTGCTTCAGGAATACGGGTGCCTCAAACCATTCATTCAGGGTGTTACGAAGAAGTCTGACCATCTTGTAGGTGGGCGGACAAATGATATTTTGACGTCCCATGGGATCCAGTCAGTAACGACTCTGTTCCAGTGGTCATCTCCAAATTGCATTACATGTCCGGCCCATCTGATTTTCTATGCCTTGGCAAAGGATTCAGCATCCCTAACTCTGGATCGTTGACGGAGGTTGGAACTCTGAATTCCTTCTCTCACTTGAGTGAGGCATGATATTCCAAATTAAGTTCTTTCAATTCCTCTTTGGGATACTGGAATAGAGTTTTCAACCTGCTTTTGTAGGGCTCAGGTCTCTGAGGCATATGTTAATGCAGGGAGAATGATGGAGTGGAAGAGATGTGCACAAGTCGGAGATTCTTTGTCCTTTTACGTATTTCTACAATGTTCTTGAAGGCGTTCTGTTGCAGGACTCCTCTAAGGGCCGCTGCATCTGCTCTGAATTGCCGCCTGCAAATCACTTTGTAGATAAGGGGGTAGTCTAAATGTGGCAGTTTATCTGACCATGTATGCTGTACTAGCTGGTATAAATATTCTCCCATGCTACCACAATCATCGTGGGACTAGCTAGATCTTAGCAGCATATTTGCCTGGCCACGTAGGATCCATAAGAAATTAGACCAGCGAGAAATGCTGTTTGCCTCCAAGCAAATAAGTATGGCTCCCTGATATACTCAAAGGCAACTAAAATACAAAACTACCATGAAGTAGAAGAGACTTGTGAAGGCTTAGAGAAATATTTAACTGGCATTAGTATTAGTCATTGGTACAGAGACATGCCATCTCAGAAACCCCCTTCTCTACCCTATAAAGGCATTTCCAGGCAGATCTTGGCTCAAAACATTAGCATATAAAAGGACCTAGTTGAGGTGCTGGGAGAGATTACCTAAGGGCATTTTTCCCTCTCTGCTTTCAATAGCAGTGGGAGGGAGGTCTGAGTTGCAGGGCACAATACTACCCTGCTTCTTCTCTCGTGCGCTTCTTTTTGGGCCTCTCTCTTTGTGAGCTCGCACCCTTCTTGGGAGTTTTGTCTTCTTCTCCTTTTACAGGGCCTTTACACATGGTGGCCACCATCTTGGCCTACACGTGTCTGGGATTCTAGCTGGGAATCCTAAGCACCGGGTTTTTCTTATTGCTGATTTGTATCCTGAACCTGTGATAAGTAAAGCCTTTCAAAACTGCATCGGATTCCTGAGTCTTCATCTATTCCCGCCGGCTTCGGAGGTAGAAGGGAACTCGTTTCCCAGCACTGTTGGGGACCCCGGCGGCGCTCCCGACAGCGTTCCATGCCATTCTCTTCCTCCTGTGCAGCTCAAGTTTTAGGTCATTCAACATGTTGAGTTCTCGACCTAGGTACACATAACTGCTGCATTCAGAGATGTTTGTTCCGTTGAGAGTGAATGGGGCCTCTGGATCTAGTTCATTTTTCATGAACATAATTTTTTGAGATTCAGCTGTAGACCTGTCTTTCCACATTCTCAGTCAAAGTCAGAGGCCCAGCCTACAGAGTCCCACCTTTCAGAGACCCACCCTTCAGAGGAAAGTATTTAAATCCTAGGAATGCTTGAGCCATAGACATAGATTTCCAGGCTGAGCTGCTACCAGCTCTCCCCGTTACACTTCCTGCACTCCACTGACCACGAGGGGTCAGGGATGGAGAGTGACTTCCGGCCCGAGTCCACCATACCAATAGAGCTTCAGAAGAACCCAGAGAACCCCCACACCATGCTGGCAGCGATTTTTATCATCCAGACCACAAAGCTCATTAGAACTCCACCCACAAGACTCAGCCAATCTCCAGCCCAGCTTGCCAGAGACCCAGTCTACAGAGACCCTCCCTTCAGAGACCCACCCTTCAGAGGAAAGTATTTCAAGTCCAGGAATGCTTGAACCACAGACACAGATCCTCCAGACAGAGCTGTTACCAGCTCTCCCTGTTGCACGTGGCCACAAAGCGGCCATGCGATTCATCTTCAAATTAGTGAACATCTTCTTTCCACCCCTCCCAGGGAGGCTGGCAAGCTACTGAGTGATAACCACCTGCATAGCAGAGCCTGAAAAGCTGTCTTAATGGTATTCGATATGCGAAAACCGGTAATAACAATGTTTATTTCCCTGACCCTGAAGGAGCAAGTAAGAGACCCTGAAATATGGCAGCACTAAGGACAAACAAGCAGTGATCAGTAATTTTACATATATAAATTCTATAAATGTTTGTGTTATATTTTGTCTTTATTAATTTACTACACCTGTTTATTCACTAGTTTCTATTATCTTAATGGATTATAATTGGATTCTTCTACTTATTATTCATCAATGAATAGGTTAAGTTTTTTTTAATATTTTGTTTCAACTTTTGTTTTGTAGAATCAATTATTTTCAGAGGATTCATATTGGGAACAGAACTATCAAATGAATATTTTGTGAAAAAAATCACCTAAAATGAATTTTAAAATATTGCCTCATCTATTTAAAGATTACAAGGATGTTGGTGTGAGTTAGGAGTAGAAATGACTATTTTTAATAAAAATGTCCCATGATTTTGATACACATGATCTAAGAATCACAGTTCTACTAACATTTTATCACTTTAATGTGCAATAGATTATTTATAGGAAAATATATGTATTTTACATTTAAATTAGGGTCTTCAGAGTTGAGAAATGATAATACCAGCGTAGAACTGAGCATTGAAAATAGGCAAACAGATATACGTGATAACCTCTAAATGTATTTATTGCAAGCCACAATGAATTGGGGGTATTGGTGGTAGTAAACAGTCACTGGTGGAGGAATGGGTGCTGGAACACTATATGACTGAATCCCAAACAAGAACTTCTTTGTAATTGTATATCTCTCGATGGTATAATAGAAAAATTAAAAAAATACTTCACTGTTATTATATCTCAGCTTCTCTGAGCTAGTTGACTGGTGGAACACAGAAGAGCAAATTTATAAGTCTTTTAACATTACTTCTGACTTAAGAATTCAATTTGCACCTTTTTTTTCCCACTCTGTATCACCTTTTCTCTCCTGTACTGCCTTATTTCAAAATAGCCTTTTACTGAAAGACAGCATTTGTCTTTCTCTACATGTTTTCCGATTCAATTTTCACAGATATGTGAACTGATCAATATAATGGGACTTTTTTCCCCTTCAAGTCAATACCATTTTTTCCCCTCCTGACCACATGTTTGCTATATGTGGTAAAAACTCAGGGCCATTCTAATAACGGGGCTCCAACCTTTACTTACTTAAGTTGACAATAATAAGGAGCTTTCACTTCATCAGCATTTACAACTTTATGGTCGAAAGTCTATTTTATTCATGAAATAAAAATATGAAATATGATATCAATTTTATTTATTGATTCTGCCCTGTTTACTCTTAAGGCTATGTTACAATGTCATCATATTCTCTACCAACTTCCAATAGAAAGATAAATACTGTTAACTCTAACTGTAAATTTCTTATAAACTGAGAGTAAAAACCATATAACCAACCAAAGATGAATCAAGCAAGTACAATTAGGTGAAAATCAAAAGTGGAATAACTTTGTACAATTATCATGTGTGCTTTTTTGTGTCAAAAATTGGAAAATAAAAAATCTAGTTAATAATTATTTAAAAAATGCAGAAGATATACCTTCATCAACACAGTGGAAAATATATTTAAAAATTCATGGTTGTGTCAGTAGGCAGCTCAATAGAATGAGTAAAAAAGCTTAAGAATGCATGTGTGAGACTCAGTTTTAACCCCAGTACCACATGGTCTTCAGAATATCACTGGCTGTAGCACACAAGCACTATGGGTTGTACAACCTCTAATCATTGAGACAAAACCAAAAAAAAAGTGAAATTGGGTGTCCTGTAATAATTTTCTCTAAGTTAGGACTTAGGTGACATTTTCTTTTATATTGTGTACTTATATTGTATAGAAAATATGTACACTTCATATTTAATGATTTGAATACAAAAGTAAATTACACGGAGAATAAACCTATACAGTAAAATCTTATTTTTTTCACACTGAGATTTTGTCTTGATTAAATCACTTTAGTTGTCAATGTCAATGTAATTTATGCCTAAGTATGGAGAAAATTTATATGCAAGCACTTAAAACCTTCAATAAAAACTTGTGAACAATCTTCCCCAAAGACCAAATCAATGCACAGTATTTAAAAGGTATTACCACTGGTAACATTTCTCAGTTCAAATGAAAGAGCATTAATGAGTGTGGTAAGTATTTTCTTGGTTGATAATGGACAAACAGAAGAAGAGATTAGAAATACAGTCTGAATAGATAGTCTCCAAAGAGGAATATTTTAAGATATAGATTAGATTATGGTGCTGATACAATGTTTCTCTACAACATGAGTTTGGCTGTTGGGCCACAGGGATTTATGAGTTCAGAGGCTTGGGGAATGAAATTCAGGAAAGTGACTATGACAGCTATCTCTCCCTTTTGTAATCTGTTCTTTGTTATTGTGTTTAGATTGATACTATTCTTTCTGCGAGACCAGTAGCCTATGTCAACAGGACTGGGAGATAATATTAAAGTGAGCATTTGAAGAGGGGCAAGGAAAATGTGTAGTAGATGAAAATGACAAGGCAGTTCTGATAACTGGCATAGTAAAATGAAATTCATTCCCAATGTCCCTTAACAATAAATGTAATATCAGAATGCACTATCTCACAGGAATGTTGGTCAAAATTGACAAGAAAATCCAAAGCTCTGATAATCTTTCTACCAGTAACAAATTCATAGGTAAACTTGCAATCCTAAATGAGACCTCTTTCTTCATATCATGTTTCTTTTTTACCTTAAAGTATAAGAGTGATAGTTTTAGTAAAATAAATTTCAATTTTATTATATGTATGACAAATAAGCTAATATAAAGGTACTGCCTTTTGATATGGGTTTTGGTGCATCTATGTAGGGGTCTTTCAAAACATACAAGCTTCTCATTTCACCACAATGAAAGCCATTCTGCAGTTGCAAATTGAGTAATTAATCTATTTTAAATGTCTTGCACATTATGATGAAGGTTATAAAATTTGGGTCAGAAAATTAATCTTTGTAGTGTCCATGGGATGGTTCACTGTAAAAAATTCAGGATGCTTCAATGTAACTGCCAGACTTGTGTGTTTGAGAGAGAGATTCCTAGCAAATATTTGTCATATAGCAATGATAGGACAAAGTATCTAAGCAATCCAGCAACCTTTACACTTGATTTTACATTTTTATTAGTTGATAATTGAAAATATTCTGTTAAAGAGAATTAAAAATAGTACAAGCTTTTTCTTTATTGTAATATGTGCACTGAAATAAGTTGTGCCCCTAATTTTCCCTTCAGTATGACGAATTCCTCTTTAACATTTTAAGTGTGAAAAAGTATGTTTTTTTAATCTTTGTAATTCTTTCCTATCACTTCATATCCACAAACTCTGATATAAATCAATGATTTTTTCTTCACTCTTTGGTTTTATGTTGACTACATTTTTAGTCTTATATGAAACTGATACTATAATCTTTCACCATAATCACCAGATCTTTTTATACACACCCAGAAAATATAAAATACAGATTGACCAAAGGCTATACATATACGCACTTTATTATCTGAGGTAAATGCATATAAAATCACATCATTAGTATAAGTATTATAAATTTTAATTATAACATATATTTCCTCTTTCAAAATGAAAAATATTTTGCGCTAAATCTGTAACAAAAATCAATATGTAGAAAACTGAATTTATTCAATATAATATTTTCTGAAAAGTAATAAAATCATCCAGCATAATCAAGGTTTATCTAAGAAAACTTTGGAACAATCATATTTATGAGCATATATAGACAAATATTATGGAAACATCTGACTGTAGGAAAATATTTGTTCCTACACTGTCTTCACCTTATGATTATCTCATTGACATTTTCCTGACTCTGACAGAAAAGAATCTGATTCAGAATTTTGATCATGCTTCATTTTCTGATTTGACATTTGGAAGTTTTTCTTATTACCATTTGAACTTGTATTCTGACTTCACTTACTTGCGTCTCGTCTTCAACTTTCTTGGCTTATGTATCATTTCTTGAAATACAAATATGTTTATGCTGTACCAAAAGCATGCATTGAAAAAAGTTTACAGCATTCACTGCTAAGGAAACTAATGAGTAAGTATGCAGCTTTCCCCATAAATATACTATAAACTTACTGAATTTATTATTATTTCTGTCATAGGTATTCATGTTAATGAGAAAGTAGTAAATATCTGAATGTCCCATGTTGGTCACCATATATCTTAACGTGAAAGTGAATTTTCCCATGCTTGAGGGTTCTTGAGAATTGCGTGAAAGATTAGCATACAAAGCTCAGTTGAAGTAAAGTTAGTTTATTGTACAGATGATTTCAGGTCTCTTCCGAGATGTCGAGGCCTCTCTATTACCTCTGGACTATGTCCTGGTCCTGTCTCTAATGCTGCCTCGTCCTGTGTACAACTTCCCTGTCTTGGTCCCTGTAGTTTACTCAAATCTCATGAATGATGGCCAGGGTCTATTACTGTTCCTTAACTGCTCTCTCTATCCTGTGCACAGTTTCCTAGCCTCCTGTGCACTGCCTGTAACATGGATCTCTGAGGCCAAGCAGTCCTGAGCTATCCTGGGTGTGCAGGCCCTATCTGAACCCTGGGCCTCCAAGCCCAGCCTTTCCTTTTTACTATCCTGGGCATCCAATCCCTACTGACCTGAATGCTGGGCCTCCAAACACAGCCTGGACTTGTATTTGCCCTTGCCAAACCTTGCTGTCCTATCTATACTGGGCGCCATATTTGATTTGGAGAGAGGGGAAGAGATAGAGGGAGAGATAGGGAGAGGGAGAAGGGTAGGTGGGGAGAGAGAGAGATAGAGAAGAGAGAGAGAGAGAGAGAGAGATAGATCACTTGCAAGAGCAACCCCCTTTCCAGAGAAGGCCTGGGGCTCCCTTTTTGAAATCCTATCCTCTAGCTATCCCCTTTCTGATCGGGTAATAGGCTAAAATGACCTGGAGTTCTCTACCTTAGCTGCAGCTATATAAAAGTAAACTTGCGTTCTCCTCCTAGCTCCAGCTGTATCACTTGGATCATAAAAACGGGTATCTTTAGCAGCTAAAACAATTTTCGTTTTAAAAAACTATGCAAAATATAATGAATAAAGGAAAAATGCTGATTCAAATTGTAAGCCCATCTATTGATGTATCTGATGGAAGAGATGAAACTGTGGTTCAGCATGCATTAATTTTGTATCTTTTGCCACTATGAAATCTTAGTCTTAGATATTTTCACATTTGGATTTTCTTTCAAAAACTAGGAAAGCTTCCAGTAGCTATTGGAAGTAAATTGTTGGGGAGCGCCGCTGGGGTCCCTGACAGTGTCAGGAAGCAAGTTCCCTTCTACCTCCGAGCTGGCGGGGAATGGATGAAGACTCAGGAATCCGATGCAGTTTTAAAAGGGCTTTACTATCACAGGATCCAATATACAATCCAAGAGCAGGGAAAACCTCCGGACTCTGGGTTCCCAGCTAGGCCCCAGCCAGGTGTAGGCCAAGATGGCTGCCACCACGTGTTGAGGCCCAACAGAGAATGGAGAGGACGGAGAAGCAAAACACCAAGGGAACCTGAAATGGTAATAGGGGGAAAAAAGAGAGAGAGAGCTTTTTTCTTCTTACAGCTTATTTTATAGCTAGGAATCCCCCAAACTCCCCAACCCAGCCCATTCTGGGATGTGTTATCTAGAGATGAAAACAGGAAAATAGCTTTATAGAAATGTAGCAACTTCAGTAGACCATCTGGTTGTTTACAAGGACCCAGAGCTAATTAAAAGCCTCCTAGCAGAGCTGGGGGAAGCTATAAGTTAAATGTAACTTCCCCTGGCAGGAAGGATCAAATGACCTCAGGTAATTTCTCCCAGCACCTCACCTAATATCTTAAGCCAAGATCTGCCTGGAATTGCCTTTTATAGGGTAGAGAAGGGGTTTCTGAGATGGCATGTCTCTGTACCAAAGACTAATACTAATGCCAGTTAAATATTTGTCCAAGCCTTCACAAGAGTCTCGTCTACTTCACGGTAGTTTTGTGTTTTAGTTGCCTTTGAGTTATCAGGGAGCCATGCTTGCTTGCTTGGAGGCAAACAGATTTCTCTCTGGTCTAATTACTTAGGGATCCTACGTGGCCAGGCAAATATGCTGGTAAGATCTAGCTAGTCCCACGATGATTGTGGTAGCATGAGAGAATATTTATACCAGCCAGTACAGAATACATGGCCAGATAAGACTGCCACATTCTGACTACCCCTTATCTATGAAGTTACCTGCAGGAGGCAATCCAGGGTAAATGCAGAGGCCTAGGCTTTTAGGTGTTATGCAACAGTAAATGATCTCATTTCCTAGAAAAAAAGAAATAGCTTTTAAATCATTATTCTTAGTGTAAGAACTTCATATATGCTGACAAACTTAGATTATATCTCCTTAAAACGTTCCCATCAAACTACAACCTGTGAATAAATTCAAGTAGTCATTTTTGTCTAGGTTAAATTAGTAAATAATAATTTACTATTTAAATTAAATGATAACTTAAATTATTATGACAAAAAGCAAAAGCAATAGAGAAGTGTGTGCTGGTCTGGTGTATTTGTGAATAATGGGTTCACACTTGTCCTGCATGCTGCAGAAGTGGGTTACATTCAAGCAAACATATTTCTGTGAGCATCGGCAAGAATAATCTCAGAGTCAGTAGAAAGCCCAGAGCACAGCCAAGTATTATCCAGAGCAAACAAATAAAAACACAAAACAAAATCTGACAAAATGATCACAAATCAAATGATAAAAAAATTAAAAGGAAAATTTATTTATCAATTAATGATGAAAGCATCAATATACACAATAAAAAGGAATAAACTAAATAGAACTAAATTGTTTTACTGTAAGATCAATTTGAGATTATCAGAAAGAAAGGAGGAGATATGGGTAATTCTACTTAAGAAATATTATTTTTATAACTTTTTTCTGACTTCCTTTGATAGGTGTGGAGTAAAAAATAATGAAGACTGTGAATGGAAAAAAAAGTAGGATTCTGTCTGAATGATTTAGGTATTATCTATCATTATCTTCCCGCTCATCATCTATTTGCTAGTGCCGGCACCAGTAATATCTCCATATGTCCTGTCTCATGCTAATAGAACCCAAAGGCATCTGCTTGCTCCAGGAACATAAAGAGCCTCAAACCATTATATCAGGTCATGGGAATGACCTAATATAAATGTTACTGGTATTTGGCATATCAAATATGACACGAGCAGCTTGCCAGGCTTGCCGTGTGGGTGGTATACTCTTTTAGTCACCTCTGAATAAAGCATTTATTGATGAACCACGCGACCACTAGCTACCGCGCCGGGCCGGCTGTGATAGTCTGGTCTGCTGGGTGGAGTTGTGATGAGAGGGAAGTCGGATGTGGAAGATGTCGACCCATATGGAGTTGGGGGGTTGGTCGCCTGGCTTATTGTGAGGCTCTACTGGGGTGGCAGGCCAGGGCTAGAACCCGCTATGCCTCCCGGTATTAGGTATTAGGTATTATACTAAAAGGAAATTAGGAGCAATAGGACTTTTTCACACTTTAAACAAACTGGTAAAATTTAAGTTCCTTAGATAAGAATGCAATCTAATTGGACAACACTACAAATTAAGTGAAAAATGGCCCACCACAACATTAGATAAAATTGTATACTATAGTCAATGTCTCATGGCGAGATTACTCTCATTATGGGACAAATGATACATATGAAACTAGTAGCATCTGTGCAAAGGAATTCAGATATAAATGAGATACATTGTCTCTTTCATCCATTCTATCTTTTTCCAACAAGGTGAATCCAAATAGAAATTATGGAATGCACTGATCTGGGAAAATAAAGATTATATGTTGATAAAATCCCTAAGATTAGGGAGGTTGGTAAAGCAATCCAAGCAATTTTTAAAGGTTATTCAGGGTTTTAAGTAAAGTTAATCACAAATCAGGTACACAAGACGACCATACAAAATCATCAACAGTCACACTTAAGTGAAAGAAATTTATAACATTCAAAAGGCACACATTGCAGTAAAATTTTGTTACATGTGGGGTCAGAGCAATAATACAGCAGGTAGGGTGTTTTGCGTTGAATGCATTCAATCTGGGTTCAATCCCGGCTTCATATATGGTCCCTGAGCATTGCCAGGATTGATTCTGAGTGCAGATGCAGATCCAGGAATAGCCCTTGAACATTACAGGGTTTGACCCAAAACGCCAAAAAATAAAAAATTCAGAGAACAGGATGACATCTCTGAAACAGTTACTAATAAGGATCAATAGTACATAACTAGATCTGCGTGAGTTCTACATCAGGTTGAATCATAATTGTGGTTTTATTTCTTCACTACATTTTGGATGGATGTCTATATAGGGAAGATAGTAACAGTGAAAAAATATTACATATTTAATCATAATAAGCTTCCATCCTAAAATTTTGTTTGAAAGAAGGTGACAGATACGTTCTTCAAAAATCCAGTCATTAATCATAATATTTTCAGGTTGACCAAAGGATACTTCAAACTGATACATTTTAAGATGTATATTTTAAGATGTATATGCTACTGCTACTTAAATATCTAGGAACAATGAATATATGAGGAAAACATAGAAATTTGGTATATAATTCCAAAGATTAAGTGAATTAATTTTGATCTAATTATAAATTGCTCCTATAGGAATTTTATTTATTAACCTCAAAAGTACATTGTTCCAGGAAATAACTTGTAGTGAACAGTTAGACAAATTTACTGCTTCTCAAAATGACTATAAGAGCTTAAAGAATTTTCTCTCTCTGGGAATGAGGCCAATTCATTAATTAAGCCCATGAATTCTAGTTGCTGCCACTCTTCATAGACTTGATAGAGGTAGGTGAGATGCTCCTTAAAGAAAGAGAGCTTCACATGGATTGTTCTATGGATAACACTAGGTAGTTAAATTTGTAGTACTAAAATAACTAAAGACCTACCTAAAAACCAGAAATGGACTTCAAATATGTTTTTGAAAGTTGATCATTTAATAAATTGTTTGCTTGCCAAATATAAAGAGTAAATATTTAGTACAAAATATAGAATCTTGACTTATTATGTCATATTTGATATTTCTCATTCCCATGACCTGATGGAATGGTTTGAGGCTCTTTATATTCCAGGAGCAAGCAGGTGCCCTTGGGCTCTATTAGCATGAGACAGGGCATATGGAGATGTTACTGGTGCCCTCTCGAGCCAATCGATGATGAACAGGAAGACAGTGATACAGACAGTGATACAGTGTTTTGATATTTCCACCTATTTATCTGAATTTAAGGGCCTTATAGGTATAGAAACTTGACATCGGCTCTCACTTATATGTTAAGTGCATAATTTGTTTTAATTTATTTATTCATTTATTCGTTCATTTATTTATTTATGCTTTGGAGGTCACACCCAACTTTACACAGGGCTTACACTTGATTTTGTACTCAGGGATCACTCTAGTGTGGCTTGAAAAACATACAGGGTGCCAAGGATTGAACCCCACTTGGGTGTTTTTAAGTCAAACATAACCCCTATTGTGCTATTTCTCAGACCCCCATATCCGTATGCTTTTCATTAAAGTTTTTATAAAATGTCAACATTTATACTAGATTCTATTTCATGATACTGCCATTAATTTCTCACATTGTGAAAGAAATTTATTCTGAACATATTTCCATAGCTTCATTTATGTCAAGATCTACTGTAGTTTGCAGGCGCACAGGACTGCTTAGTCCTGTGTGAAAATCTTCTTAGAAATCTTGATCTCTTACAAGAATATCTGACAAAGAATTTTCTTACTATGAAAAGTATTTTTATTCTAATAAAACCTTGATTTCAAATGAAATAACATATACTTCATAATTTTATGAATGAGATTTCTATAGTTACTAAATTTAATTAAGTTTCAGAGAATTACTGGTGTGAAACATCCTATTTTATAACTTACTCTTACCATTATGTGTTTTTCCCCCAATTTTTTTCCTTCCTAATCACCTTGTCAAAATCTCTGACTTCAAACTGTACATTAAAGATTTACAAAAGTGATATCTAATTAATTTAAACACCTTTTTAACTTGAACCTTCCAATTCAGAAGTTAGAAAGATACTTAATTTTAGCCTGAAGCTAGATATTTAACCTTGGAGACTTTAATCTGGAGACTATTTACTAGTTGCTAAATCCAGACATTTGTCCCTCAGAAGCAACTCTAATAAATTATAGGGTTCTTTTCCTAGCTTAGAGGTATATTCCAAGAAAAGACAGAGCTGGCTAAAATGTACGTTAAAGATTAATGTGGGTAATTAACATGTTTTAACAGGTTTTCTATAAGGATTCAACTAACTTGTTGCATATTCAGCACCCCAGAAAAAAGTCATTTTGATATCAATCAAAATAGATTCCCCTCCCAAAGTAAACATTCACAGCAGCTACTTACGTCTATTTTTATTCTTGGTCAACCATATAACTTTCTCATCACCTCTGGACACTTCCTTATTTTATCTCTTTTATTCTTCATGTCATTCTACATCCTTCCCAATCCTATCTTCTTGGCATCATCATTATCAGACTACCATAATATGACATAGAGATGTGTTTTGTTCTGTATCACAAAATCCTGTGTCCTAATAATGGGTAGTTGACTCAAGGGAAACCAATATAAATGCTGGGATTGCAGCAGTTTATAATGAGAATAGAACTGCTAAACCATTTATACAAAAAACCAGATGTCAGTCAATATTTTTTTCACAAAAAAGGAGTCAAATAAAAATTTAAAATGCTATTAGTTAGGGGACAGAATGATAGTACAGTGGGTAGGGTATTTGCCGTATACACAGCCAGCCTGGGTTTGATATTTGGCATTCCATATGGTACTCAGAGCAATGCCAGGAGTAATTCCTGAGTGAGGAATTAGTCAGGAAGCCACACAACATAACAATAAATAAAAATAAAATTATATCAATTAGTAAACAAAAGGCAGTCTATTCTTAAGGATAGAAAAACATATAGGTAGCAAGAAAAATTCATTTGAAGAGGGGCTGGAGCAATTTACAGTGGGTAGAATGTTTGCCAGGCACATGACCAACCCAAATGCAATCACCTGGATCTCATTTGATCCCCTAAGCCTGCTAGGAGTGGTTGCTAAGTATAGAGCCAGGAGTAAGCCATGAACACTGCTGGGTATGGCCCCAAACAAAACAAAAATACAAATGAAAAATAGCTTTATTATTTTTTGTGTATATCCTAGGTTTGAGTTCTTTCCTATTTATTTTAGTTCTTTCCTATTGGTATGAGAAAATATTGAGTGTTGGTATTTTAGCTTTTGTTCCTAGTTTCCTTCTATTGAATAAAATATCTAGGATTAGTAGATAAAGAGTAGAGAGGATATTATACACTGAACATTGCTGAGTATAGTCCTGGGGGCCTCCAAACTCTGCTGTCAAGGCACTGCAGGACCAAAGCAGAACTACACCCCCAAGCAGTAGCATTGAACTATCTTGACAGTTGGTTGGAAAATGCCAGGAGTGACCCCGATCCCTCTAATCACTGTGGATACCGAGCTTTCTGCGCATGACCTCTTGTAATATGGTCTAACCAAAAGGAAGAAGAAAAACATATATCAAATATATACCGTTTTTATTTGTAGCTTCCAAAATCTATTCATTAGTAGACTTAGTGAGTTTGAAAAAATAAAAGAAAACAATGAACGACAGTAGTAAAACATCATGTCTACAAAAAGAGAAAGAATATTCATCCCTCCCCAATAAACAATAAACAGAGATACATTTCTAACTGACAGATTATATAGGTAAGAAAGAAAGGAAAGAAGAGAGGAGAGAAGATGATAGAGAAAAGGAGAGGAGATAAGAAATGAGGGGGGGAAAGAGGAGAGAGAAGAAAAGAGGAGAGAAGAAGAGTAGGAAAGAATAAGTGAGACAAGGAGAGATGAGGAGTGGAAAAGAAAGGAGGGGAGAAGGGAAGGGCAGTGGAGGGAAGAGGATCAGATGGGGGAAAACGGAGGAAATAGAGAGGGTAGGAGTTAGAAAGCAAAGAGCCATGCAAGAAGTAAAAGCTTAATATGAGTGACCAAACCCTCCACCTTCCTCCGTCTACCCATATCCCCCACCCAATTGCTGTGCCCTTTTTGAAGAGTGCTTTACTCGTGACTGAGCTCTGGGGTTGCTAGCAGTGACCAGAACATGGCAAAGCCTTAATAAATGTTTCCTGAATGACTCTAGTAAACAGAGTGACTGCTTGAGTGTCATCCCTGCACAGAGCTCTGCTAGGGACCCTACATCTTCACTAAATGGAGTCTGTGCTTATGTTGCCCTATGTAGATACAGTTTTTCTTCTGTTCCTATCTCCTATGTCCAGACCCTCTTTTCAAGCCTGGGTTAGCTTAGTAGGGCAGCCACCACAAAGTGCTGCAGACTGGAGGGCTTCAGCAACAGAACATTACGTTCTCATAGTCCCGAAAGAGGTTAAAAGTCTGCATCAAGGTCTCTGCAGGGCAGTTTCTTCTGGGACCTCTCCTCGCTTGCAGATGGCTATTTCTCTCCACACCATCCACCTTCAGTTCATCATCTCTGTATGTGTGTGGGCCCAGATCTCATGAAGACAGCATGAGATTTGTGCCCACTCTCTCCTCATTTAAATTTAATTATCTCTTTTAAACTCACTGTGTCTTTGATACCAATTATCCAAGGCTAGACAAAACATGGATCAGGAGGGCTTGTCAGTTGGTCGAACCTACTACAAATGTGTGGAGTCAGAGGTTAGGTAATACAGAGAAAGGAACAGTGTACTAATAATTATTGTAAATGATAATACCAGTGTAGAACTGAGCATTGAATGTAGCCAAAAGGATATACATGATAATGTCTAAATGTGTGCATTGCAAGCCACAATGTGTAATAGAAAGGAGAGAGAAGAGAGAGAGAGAGAGAGAGAAAGAGAAGTGAAAATTTATTGCCATAGTACAGTCTGGGGCAATAAAGGGGGAATCAGGGGACATTGGTGGTGGGAAATGGGCACTGGTGGAGGGATGGGTGTTGGAACACGGTGTGACTGAAACCCCAATATGAACACTCTTGTAACTGTGTATCTCTCGGTGATATAATAAAAAAATTTAAAAATAAAAAAATTAGAGAGCAGGAAAGGGGTGTGGGAGTAAGGAGTGGGGAGGCAAGGAAAGGGGAGAAGATAAGATGGAAGGAGAGGAAAGAAAAGAAAGGGTATAGAAAGGAGAAGAGGATGGGAGCTGAAGGAAAGGAAGAATAAAGAAGGTGTGAGAAAGGAGAAGAGTAGAGTCTGCTTTTTTGAGCTGTGATGGCTATTTTCTATGTGTCTTTGTTCTCTTAAACTTCTCCTACCAGTCAGTGCTTTAGGGTCTGTGCCTGGGTTATCTCATTGTACCTTAACTGCCTATTTAAATTCCTATCTCCAAATGCAGTTTCATACAGAGTTATTGGCAGTTAAAACTTCAAGAAATGAACTTGAGGTGATGGGCACAATTCAGTTTGTAAAAGTTTATGAATCCTAAAAGCAGATTATGTGTCTTTAAACTGGGCAGTGCGACCAGGGAATTTTAGAGCACATCCCAGGGAGGATGTCACTATCCGTGGGTCTAGGAAATTAGGCTCAGAGGAGGTTTCTGTCCTAGAAATAACTTCCAGAAAAATAATATTTTAAGGGATCTAAGCATCAGCCTCAGTGAAAATCCCAATAGTAATGTGATCTATGAAATTATTGGTTCCCTGTCTATAACATTGCAGGATTACAGAGGATACTAAAACTGTGGCACAAACATTATGTAGTTAGTTGATGTTGCAGACAGGATATGAGCTATATATGTTGTATATATAAAGCTTTTCTTGAAAGGTAAAAGGCATATATATTTTTAAATCTAACTTCAGAGACAAAAAATTAAAGCCGGCTACTATCCACATTTATTTAATATGTGGAGGTATGTGAGTTGGCTCATTCGATCAGAAAATAAAGGAGTCTAAAACATAAAATGAGCAAAAATCTAGTGATATGTAATTGAATCTCTACAAGATGTCCTTACAAACACTCCTGAAGATCAGGAAAAACACACCAGGTTCCACACTTACTCCGAGTAGTCATCTAAAAGCACCCAAAGATTGGGACATGGTTTCTGGATTTGGAGTTTAATTATCAAGGTAAAAACTTCCTAGACTTAATCTAAAGCAAACAAATTGGGAACTGCTGCTTGTACATCAGAGGACTCAGAAGAACTCATAGAATAATTCCAAGAGAGAGTGATTGACTTTGAAGATGAAAGCGCTAATAAAACGCTTGGTGAACACCAGAAACCAGGCACGCCTGCAGACGCCAGCAGACAAGAGCCTTCCCACACAACCCAGAAATGTTGCTAGATGAAGGCCTGTCTGAGGAAAAGGGACACAAAGAAGGAAAAAATGACCCTAATCTCTAGAACCAAAGCGCATTTGGGGCGTTCAGGCATCATTTATTTTTATGCCAGACAATCTATCGGTGGCCTTTCATGCCAGCGGTAGTGGAGTTTCCTGAGGAACAAGTCTCTGAAAATGTACCAGTTAAGACCACCTCCTCAGGGGTACCAGTCCCAGGAAACACCAGCTGCCCTTCCTCAGGGTTCTCAGAGAAAGATGGAACGTGAAGACAGACCATTTTCACAGAACACAGCACAGAAGCAGTCTGAAGCTTCTAATTGTTCCATCAGTTCACACCATCAGTAGAAAAAGTCGTGGATGGCAGCTCAGAGATAGAGGAAGTGCAAGTGCCAGATAGACAGGCAAAATTTAAGAACAAAGGGTGTATTAAAAAGCCAAGATGATCTGCATAGAAAATTACATATAATAAATCTTTGTAATATAAAAACACATAAAATGTAAATTAATTCTGTGAGTGAACACATGAGCATGGGCATATTCATGCCTGTAGGCGCGCACAGACACACACACACGCATATAAAATAACTAATAATTAAACTATCCACTTATAGTACAAAGATCATTTGTCTATTAAATGTAAGGTTCTGAACGATCTTGTAGCTAATGTTTTAAAGAAGTTCCAAGAGAATCAGAAATGCATTGGTGAGAAAGGGATTAACTGCAGACCATGGTGCCTGCTGGAAGGAGATAAGAAAAACACAGATAACGGACTCTGTTCTGGAAACACTGCTTGTAGGCCAATTCTGAAATTGTTAAAAACTCAATCTAAAAACAAATTATGTACATTACTGTACTCAAATAAATTTTACTCTGCTGCTTTGTTTAAAATGTAATTTCCATTATACTGAAGGTTAGAATCTTGGGGAAAAGGTTCATGGGAAAGATTAGATTCACTCAAAACTCCAGTACAGTAGGGGCAGGGGGTTCAAACAACTTGACTTCCTCTAACCCAATAACTAAACAGACATAGTAAACATTAAGCTCATGAAATGATTAGTTTGGGCCAAAACTTGAATATACTAAAACCCAAGGAGCAACTGTCAAATATGAAGATTTTCTGATGTGGTATCTCCAAATATCACTTTTCTAAGAACCCATAATCATAAAAAAATTAAGAAACAGATAATACTAGAGACCAGGACCATTGACCATTATTAGAAAAAATTGATGCTCCAGACATAGATCAAACGGTGTAACATGTATCTGATGTGCGGAAATTGATCACCAGTATATCATGGTCACTCCTTAAGTACTACCAGGTATACCCCTAGTGGGCTCCATATTCTGTGGCTATAGTAAATACATTGTTTTTACTGGTTTTGACTTATCAACTGCATCAATGTCAAGTGATGGAGTGATAATAAATACATATATATTTACCAACTTTTAAAATATAAATTCAAATAACATATATGTTATACAAACATAAATACATGTTATATGCTTTTATGATTCTCACTGTATCACTGTCTTCCCGTTCATCATCGATTTGATCGAGCAGGCGCCAGTAACATCTCCATATGTCCTGTCTCATGCTAGTAGAGCCCAAGGGCATCTGCTTGCTCCAGGAACATAAAGAGCCTCAAACCATTCCATTAGGTCATGGGAATGAGGTCATAATTGTTACTGGTATTTGGCATACAAATATGACATGGGAGGCTTTCCAGGCTCTGCTGTGTGGGTGGGATACTCTTGTAGTCACCTCTAAATCCAAATTTATTGATGAACCATGCGGCCACTTGTGGCCACACGAGCCGGCTAGATTAGATTAAAACAAAACAAAACAAAACAAAACACAGTGTGCCCATCATCTAGTGGAAAGATGAATCCCAGTTTTGAGTTACCATTAAGGAAACAGATTACAAAGCTGGAAAGATGGTTGAGTGGCTACAAAATATTATGTTTAAAAAGTTTAAAAGTTACATATAATATTATGAAAGCATTAGTTTCATAATATTTCATCTAAATAATATGAAAATTATGGATATAGTTCTCTAATTTTCTTCACAACAGTTTTATTTTCATGCAAATGAGCAAAGTTATGTAAAGCAAAATAAATACAACCAAAGATTCATTCAAATCTCTAGTAAAATCTTTTTGAAATCTTAATTCTCAACAATATTTTGATGAAATTAAAAGATATTATCAGTAATCAATGTTGCTGATTGTTGTATATATTAGGGGAGATCAACCCCTCAAAAGAGTAGAATGAGAGAGAATTAGTAGCATAGGTCAATGACAGACTCCATTGTCAGTATAGTAATAAACAAATCTGATGCTTATGAGACTAGTTATATACTGTGCCTTAATATTTATCATTAATCATAGCATTAAAATGATGAACAAATTCCAAAACAAATTACATCCTTTGAGCTAGAAATTCAGATTTTCACTACATATTTTCTAAATGTCATTATGCTGTTAGCAATGCTATTTTTGAAAGACAACAGTTAATGTACATTTGTAATTACATCACGTTTAGACTTTGATGGAATATTGTATGACAGGATTGTTGCCCCAAATAAACATGGGTAGTTTCTGGAGACTGTTGCCTAGAAACTGACAGTGATATTCACTATTCACCTATAGGATCAATGGCTAAGTTAGTCTTGAACTTCCTCTTTGGGGAGGGGAGGGCATTCTAGTTATAGTTACATTATATTGGTTAAACTCAGATTTTAAACTCACATACTTTTTATACAAGAGTATACTACCTGCACGGCAGAACCTGGCAAGCTACCCATGTTGTATTTGATATGCCAAATACCAGTAACAATTATAGTCCTCATTCGGAATGGATTGAGGCTCTTTATGTTCCTGGAGCAAGCAAATGCCCTTGGGCTCTACTAGCATGAGACAGGACATACAGAGATGTTACTGGGGCCCGCTCCAGCAAATCGTTGATGAACGGGAAGACAGTGATACAGTGATATTGGTTAGGGGGCAGGGAGATAATACATTGGGTGTGTGTATGAATATGAAGGAGATGTGTGAAGGAGAGCTGCCGAAAATTTAATGCTTAACTGAATCATGCCATCTGCCAAATAAGTCATCACTTGTTCATATCCCATGATATCTCAACAACCATATCTTCATCACGCAAATTTTCTCTTAGGTAACAGTCAATTTTACTAAGGAGAGTCATCGGGTTGCTTTCATATCTTTGTGTAAAATGTGCAAAGATGAGGTGAGAGTCAGTCATCTACTTTATACATTGGGTTTGACAGAACTATTGGTAATAGTAACTGGAAGCAAAAAGAAGATTTACAAAGGATGAGAGAGGAATGATGGACTTGCATCTATTCCCAGCTATGTAAAGCCAAATCCACAGAAACAGAATGTGTGGGTAAGAACAGCCAATTTTAGAGGAGAAAATGTATTTACAATCAGGAATTGTGAAGGAGATGTACCAGAAAGGAAAATCAAAGAAACATTTAAGAGATCAGACCACATGACTATTTGGTTTCTGAGCATTCCAGTAGCAGTTTTTGACCAGTTTCTTTAGAACAGTTATAAGTCTTTCTTGTTTCTTCACCCATTGAACTTAGTTTTATCTTTGTAATATTTTTTTATCTATTATTAGTTTCTCAATTTCTATTTTGTGTGTGTTTTTTTTTTTTGGTCACACCCAGCAATGCTCAGGGTTTCTCATTTCTCCTGGTTCTACACTCAGAAATCACTCCTGGCAGTATTTGGGGACCGTATGGGACGTCAGGGATCATGTCCGGGTCAGCTGCGTGCAAGGCAAATGCCCAACCCACTGCACTATTGCTTCAGCCCCTCCCAACGCTTTAGTTTTTATCTATTCTAAAATCAAATGCACATTAGTTAATTGCCTATTTTCTTCCTATGTAACCACATTAGTAAAAGGATCTTCATGTCAATATATAAATATTACAACTCAAATAACTGCCTCCCTTCTAATCTTTATGATGGAATCATCCTAGTAAAAATTAAATTTTTTAAGAGACAACTGCCTATATGTAACTGCATTAATACTTGACTAAATATGATATTTAAAATTAAACAACATATATGGTGTTAATGTTTGAAAGAAATATACTCATATATTTAGTCTTTATAAGCCACTGTACAGCAACACTGTATTAAACAGTATTTTTTTCTTAAAGAGAGGGCAAGAAATGGTGGCATTTAGACACCCTAGGCATGTATAAAGCACTCTATTTATTATACAGTGCATGGTCCCTGAGCGTCACCAAGTGTACACATAATATCCGCTGTGAACTCTTGGGCATGCACACCTGTCAAGCCTGCACGACCAGAGTCAGCTTAGGCCCCCAATTAATGGAAAGAAGCATGAGCAATTCTTTACTTTCCATATAAGTTAGATATATCCACAGGTCAAATTGCATGATGTGAGGAAAATAATTTTTAAACGAAGAACACATTAAGCAATCAGGAGATAGTGCAGTGGTTAATGCACATGACCATGATTCAAATCTATTTTGCCCTCTGTACATTAGTGGTTATGGCCCTGGAAACCCTAAAGAACTGCTGGGGCAGCCTTAATGGTCCCTGACATTGCACATTGTGAGCAGCTCTGCATCCCTGGGCCTTAGCATTAAACTGTTGGTCCAAGGCCTCTTAACAATGCTTAAATACTAACACCTCCTCCACAGAAAAGCAAAACACATAAATTATAATGACAAAAGTTGAATTTATGTATAACAAGAAAGTAAGCCCTATGTTGCATAGATGGACTCAGTATTAGAAATAAGTTAGGGGGCTGGAGCAATAGTACAGTAGGTAGGGCACATGCCTTGCAAGTGGCTGAACGAGGTTCAATCCCCAGCATCCCATATGGTCTCCCGAGCACCATCAGTAGCAAATCATTAGTGCTAACCCAGGAATAACTCCTGGGCATTTCTGAGTGTAGCCCAAAAAGCAAAAAAAAAAAAAAAAAAAAAACCCTTAGAACCAAATTATAAAAACAAACAAACATATCTGATTTCTTTTCAGTCATACCTGGTGATGCTCAGGGGTTATTCCTGGATGTGCACTCAGGAATAACTCCTAGCAGTGCTTGGGAACCATATGGGATTCTGAGGGTTGACACGGATTCAGCCATATGCAAGGCAAACACCTTACCCACTGTACTATGGATCCAGTCCCCCATAACTATTATACTATTGAGAATGGAATGCAAAACAATTGATGAATGATAGGCATGAATGCTTCTTTTCACTTGTATGTAATGTAATACATAGGGCATATAGAAATTATGCTGATATTAAAGTTTCCATAGTATTAGAATTTTTATTTCTTAAAATGCAAGCAGCAAGAAATTTGCCAATATGATTTCTTTGGGGAAAAGGTCAGAAAAATAGAAAATATCAGAACTCTGATATAATAAACTGATCATAGAATTCTGATATGTATTAAGTTAGCAAAGGTCCTATGAGTATAGTAGGGCATGTAATCTCTGCTGCTGAAAGGTAGATTTATTTTTAAATACAAGTATGCAGTTATTACATGGTAGTATAATTGTATGAAATGTATTAGGTAGTCCTCCATATAGATTTCTATCAATACATCTAAAGAAACAATAAGGAAAATAATTAAGTTTACTGAAATATTAATAGATTTAAAAAGCTTAGAAAGTTCCTTGATATTAAATTTTAAAGTATATGATAGATTCATATTAGGATAATGTGCACTTTTCCAGAAACAGATATCAAAGACTTGATACTAAAAATTTAGGGAATGTTGTTCAAAATATAAAATTCAGGAAAACGTAGGAGAGTAGAATGATGCTCTTTGAAATGGAGTCCAAGCAATAAAGATAATAAAAACCTCATTTTTTTGTGATGCATTGATGTCAGAATAAAAAACTAGTTAGACAATGTTGTTTCTGATGAAGGAAACTTCAAAGTTGGAAAAAGTATAATAAGCACGATTTATATAAACCCAAAGTTTCTAAATTCATTATTCCTATTGACTTCAAACAAAGTCAGTGTTACATATGTCTGCAACGAATAGAAGGTTGGAATGTGCAGTTTCTGTGAATCTCCAAGAGTAGTAGAGGTGGTATATTTTCAATGGGTTATTAGTAAATGTATAAATGACTCTGAAATGGATAAGTGTGATAGCTGTATATTTAATGATCCAAGGAAAATATGATTCACTCATGCCTGGAAGGGTCAGATGTGACCATTCATGCAGAAATTGGTGGCATCTGTTGCTAGTTCTGAATTTCACAAGTACTGACTATTATCACTTATGTGACATATTAAATTAATGTGAACTGCTCACTGCTTAAAGTGATGAGAACTGTTATATGTCAAATTTCTCCCTTTGTTAAACCACAAAAGATATGTGATGATCATTTATTTGATCATCAAGCTACTCTTAATGAGATCCTAAAGTTTTGCATGAGACTGATACCAACGCTATGGAACATTTTGAACTGTACAAATTTATATATGTAATATTTATGTGTTTAGATATATGGTATATTTATATATAGGATCTGTTTATATATAGGATATGTTAATATATATGTATATATATATATTCAGGATGAACAAGAATTGTCAATAAATATGGCAGGTAAATGTGCACCAATGGTACAAAATATATGCCTCAAACTTTTCTTATTAAAACAAGGAAAATTCAATGTGAACATTTTTGTTAGTTTGTTAAGTTTCTGGAATAGATATGATTGAATTGTATCAAAAAGAAATATTAAAACTTGAAAAGCACAATTGATATGGATCAAGAATTAGTATAAACCTTAAATTTTAGAATTTTGTAATTTAAATTTTAAGTTTGGGATAGAATAAAATAAATATTATTTGTTTTAAGTAATATTAAAGAAATTCTATTTATAGAGGATACAGGACAGTGGCTTAATTATTAGCTGCTGCCACAAACTCTTTTAAGAAATAACATTCTAGCAAGCTTGGGGGAAAACTTATATTAAAAAGAAACTACATCTGTAGTCCTAAACCAAATTATTTCTAGACAGTCCAAATACTGGAAAAATTAAATGGTCTTGGGAAATGTAGAGAAATGGTGATTGAAGCTGGTATCAGATAATATGTAGAGCATAATATTCCACAATGTGATAAATCCTAAAGCTGGAAACAAAGTTTAATGTGTGCATAGTAGTGGAGAATGCCTCATTTGACCCTGTTAAGTATCACTGAGTAAATGAGAAAGTGAGGCTAAATGAATAAACTGAAGTCACAAGCAATTATTTAAGAGATATACCATTTTAAGTTGAATCAACAGTGAGCACACTAATCTCCTTTTAGTGGGAGAACTTAAATGGCTCCACCCATACATTCACATTTATATTTCACAGGCAGTTAGTGTATCATATGGAGTAGTGCCAACTTCTGCCAGATATATTTATCACTTGATCACTTGGTCACTTGAATCCCGTTATACATCTATTTGCTCGGGCAGGTGCCAGTAACATTTCCATTTGACCCTATCACATGCCAATGTAGCCCAATGGCATCTGGTTGATTCAGGAATATGAAAAGCCTCAAACCATTCCTTCAGGGTTTTGACAAGGAAGTCTGACCATGTTGTAGGTGGGCGGCCACGTGATCTTTTGACATTCAGGAATGGCTCTAGTACAGCGGTCATCTCCAAATCGCATTACATGTCCAGCCCATCTGATATTCCATGCCTTGGCAAGCGAGACAGCATCCCTGATTCGGAACAGCAACGGAGGTCAGAACACCGGATTCCTTCTCTCACTTGAGTGAGTCATGATATTCCAAGCATAGCTCTTTCGATTACTCTCTGGGAGACCCGAGTAGCATTATCATCCTGCTTTCGTAGGGCCCAGGTGTCTGAGGCATATGTTAATGCAGGGAGAACGGTGGAGTCAAAGAGATGTGCCCGAGCCAGAGGTTCTTTGTCCTTTTAGCTATTTCTTCGATGCCGTTGAAGGCATTCCATGCTGCTCTCTTCCTCCTGCGTAGCTCAGGTTTTAGGTCGTTCATCATGTTGACGTCTCGACCTAGGTACACAAAAAGTGCTGCATTCAGAGATGTCTGTACCATTGAGAGTGAATGGGGCCTATGGAATTATTTCATTTTTCACAAACATAGCTTTCTTTAGATTCAGCTGTAGACCTATCTTCCACATTCTCAGTCGAAGTCAGCATTTGTGCCGCTTGGCTATTGTTTGGTCTTATTAGAACAATGTCATCAGCGAAGCAAAGGTGGTGTAGTTGCGGACCATCTATCTTCACTCCCATTACTTCCCATTATAATTGTTGCATGATGTTCTCGAGGGTGCGCTGAAGAGTTTTGGTGAAATGCTATCGCACTGTCGATCCCCTCTTTGGACACCAATGATCACTTCCTTGTAGAATGGTGAGATCCTGGTGGTGAATCCGTTAAACAGCTCACAAAGAATCTTGCTGTATTGGTTTTGAACACCCTGTTTGGCTAGGGCATCCATGACTGCTTTAGTCTCCACAGAATCAAAGGCTTTCTGTAAATCAATGAATGTGAGAAAGAGCGGCATCTAGTACTCCCTACAAACCTCAATGAGCTTGGTTACTGTGTGGATATGGTCGACTGACTCAGGTCAAGTATGACTCAGGTAAATAGCTTGTAGATGACAGACAATAGGCAGATGGGCGATAGTTGCCGTTGTCGTAAATGTCTCCCTTCTTGAACAGTAGAACTGTCCTGCTGGTTTTCCATTGGGAGGACACCTTGCATTTGGACAGGTAGCATGTGAAGAGCCGAACTAGCGTATTGATGAGTACCGATGGCAGATTCTTCAGGTGTTCGGGTCGGAGTTTGTCTGGGCCTGGTGTTGTTCCCTTCTTAACCGACGAGATGGCATGTCGGATTTCAGAAGGGAGAACGTTGGGAATGACATATCCATCCTGTGGAATTTGGTTTGTGGGCAGGTGAATGTGACTATCAAAAAGATTTTTGTAGAAGTCCTGGATAATCTTCTCCATTGCCTTTCTGGAAGATGTGATAGATCCATTAGGGCTTCGGAGGGCAGTCATCTTCATTTTATAGTTGGAGAAGGACAGACGGGTGGTGCAAATGCTTTTCCCAGCTTCTGCTGCATCTTCCAGTATTTCTGCTCTTCTGTCTTTGAGGTCTTCTTTAATCGCTTCTCTGCACTGCTTTGCAAGCTTGGACATTAGCATTTGGTCGCCTGAGGCTCGGCGCCTTGCCACATTGGCAAATGAACTCGAGAGTTTCTGAAGACAAGTGTCCTTTTGTGTCTTTCTCTCTCTCAGCATCCTTCGCACAATCATGGAGGTGCTGAACCAGTCGGTTGTATTCTTCATCGATATCCTCAATGATGGTATCTTCCCATCTTGCTGCAATGGTGCCAAATAGTTCCCAGTTGGTGGTTGTTCTGGGAGTTCTCTTCTTAAACTTTGAAGACTTTTCTCCCCCATTGTGTGAAGTAGAATTTTGCACGAAGGGAAATGGTGGTCTGATCCTGTTAGGAATTTGGGGACAACAGCAACATCGGTCAGACAAAACTGTCGATTGAAGATGATGTGGTCAATTTCATTGTGGAACTGTCCACCAGGAGATTCCTATGTCCAACGTTTCGCTTCAGCCTTCTGGAACTGTGAGTTCCCATGAATGGTCTTGGTGGACATAATGAACTCAGATAGTCTCTCACCCTGTTCGTTCTATTCTAGGCATGGGCCCCAATGTGGAGCTCTTTGGCTGATCTAGGTCCTATCTTAGCATTAAAGTCACCGACTATGACCTTGTAGAAGGTGTGATCTTTTTTATAGAACTCCTCCAGTTCCATGTAGAATGTCTTAATTTCATTTCCTTTGTATATAGATGTTGGTGCATAGACAATGAAGATAGAAATTGCTGGCAGTGGGCCTCATCTCTTCAAGTGTAATCATCCTATCCCATTTGTTAGGCATTCAAATGAATCAATGTTGACGGCCATGTTCATGTTGACAAGGACACCAATGCCACCGACACCTCTTTCTTCGCATGTTCCAAGGAACAATTCTTCTCTGGTGTCAAATACAGCATGATGCAACTGACACCTCCTCGTCTCAGTCAGACCAATGATGTCGTACTTGATATTTTGCGCTTGCACCATCAGATCCATGATATGTGCTTCCGATGCCAGCGTATGTGCATTGAAAGTACAGACAGTCATTTTAGTCCTTTTTTTTGTTTTGGCAGCCTAGGTTGACTGTGAAATTTCATCAGGCACTGCTTCTTCGCCTTTCTCACTGCTGCCATATTAAGGGTTCTTTCGGGGTCAGGAAAATAAACATTTTTTTTACTTGTTTTGGTATATCGAACATGAATCAGATAGCTTGCCAGGCTCTGCCCTGCGGAGCTATACCCTCTTTACCTTGTGGGACTCTCTCAGAGGGATGGGTAGAATATTCATGATAATTTGGACGTAAATCACACAGCTGCCTTCAACAGGGAAAGCTGTTATCTGCTCTGCCTGGTGTATCTGAGACTGTGGCTCAAGCATTCTTGGGCTGAAATGCTCTCCTCTGAAGGGTGGGTCTCTGCAGGGTGGGTCCTTGTAGGCTGGGTTTCTGACAAGCCTGGCTGGCTTAATCTCTTGGGTGGAGATAAGAACCTAACTTTGTTCAAAAGTAATATAGCTATAATGTAAGCTACCAAAAATTATATAAAATAAATTTAAATCCTAGAAAACGAAAGGCAGGTAAAAATTACTTATCAGAAAACAAAGCAAATGCAGTATATGAAAGAAAACCTTTTTGAACAAAGTTGTTAATACAGTCACTAAAGAATTCAAAGGTGACTAGAAATAAAGGAAATGTTTATCTTTTGCCTATATCATATATTGTTTTGCCTAATATCCAATAAATTATTCTTAGTTCTTGACTGGGTAGTTCTTTTTGTTCTGTGAACGGTAGCTCTGTTAAATATTTAACACATTTTCTTCACGCCACAGGTTGACTTTATTTTGTTGAGTATTTTTGTTCTTTTATGCACATCACTGTCACTGTCTTCCCGTTCATCATCAATTGGCTCGAGTGGGCACCAGTAACATCTCCATATGTCCTGTCTCATGCAAGTAGAGCCCAAGGCCACCTGCTTGCTCCAAGAACATAAAGAGCCTCAAACCATTCCATCAGGTGATGGGAATGAGGTCTATAATTGTTACTGGTATTTGGCATATCAAATATGACACAGATAGCTTGCCAGGCTCTGCCGTGCAGGTAGCATACTCTTATAGTCACCTCTGATCTCCAGCATTTATTGATGAACCGTGCGGCCGCTTGAGGCAGGCTGGTCTGCTGGGTGGAGTCCTGACAAGGGGGAAGTCCGGATGTGGAAAATTGAGGCCTTCATGGAGTGGGGTTTGTCTGGCTCGTTGCGGAGGCTCTGCTGGGGTGGTGGGCAGGGCTAGAACCTGCCATCCCTCTGGGGCACCTCATGAGCGGCTGGGCACAGGGAGAGCCAGTAGCAGCTCTGCCCAATGTCTGAGTCTCACATTTTATGCACATAAGTGCATAAATTTTTTATGATCTTATCTCTCTATTTTTTTCTCACATCAAAATTTTGCTATCACATCAAAAAATCATTTAAAAAAAACAGTGCCTTGGATATTTGGTCTATTTCCTCCTAATGACTCCATGAGTAGCTTGTATATTTATTTTTGGTATATTTCATTCAATTTTTGTATACTATGCAAGAGTGCAAGTTTATTCTATTACAAGTGAATATATAGTTCTCAGTAGCATTTGTTTTTGAAAAGACTGTCCCCTTTCCATCAAATTTTCATGATTCTCTTGTCAAAAACCATATGCTAGGGTTTATTTCTGGGTACTCTGTTCCATTTCATTGTTCTATATGATTGTCTTCATGCCATTATCACACTGTTTTAATGAGTAAGTTGGCAATAAGTATTGTAAGCAAAAATATATAAAAACTTTGCTTATTTTAAAACCCTGACTATTTGAGATATTTTGACATTTTGTATAAATTTTAGACTATGCTTTCTACTTGTTGTATTAACAATGTTGTATTTTATTAAAGATAGCATGTTCATGTGAGGATCTCTGGAAAATATTGACATTTTAATAGTATGAAAGCTTTTTAGCTTAGCACATCAACTTTGTTACTATTATCTTTGTATTTCTTTCATAAACAGTTTGAGTTTTCATTATTCATACGTGTTACTCCTTTGGTTTAGTTTTGTTAAATGTTACTACAAATAAAATTGTTTTCTTCATTTCTTTTTTTTTGTATTGATCAATGTTAGAGGAAAAAAATGGTACTGGATTTTGTTCTTTTATATTGAAATTTTCATACTTATTAACTAAAATATTTATGTGTAAATTCTAGGGTAATTCACGTACAAAATGTCTTTTGCTGAAAGACAAACCTTTACTAATTTCTTTCCAATTTCAGAGTTTTCCTTGACATTTTTTCTTAACAAAGTGATGTATGTGGAAACCTTTGCCTTGTTTTTTGATTTTTTCTACTATACAATGAATATTTTATATAGAAAATCTTGTATGAAATAAAATAATCATATTCTAAAATAATTCAGCCAAATCTCAATGAAACAATGTTCATGAAAAATGAACTAGTTCCAGATGCCCTATTCACCTCAATGGAACAAACATCTCTGAATGCAACAGTTATGTGTACCTAGGTTGAGAATTCAACGTGATGAGTAAACTAAAGCCTGAGCTGCACAGGTGGAAGAGAGCAGCATGGAATGCTTTCAGGAGCATCGAAGAAATAGCTAAAAGAACAAGGATCCTGCAGCTCCAGGCACATCTCTTTGACTCCACCAATCTCCCTGCATTAACATGCTTCAGAGACCTGGGCCTTATGAAAGCAGGATGAGAATGCTATTTGGGTTGGAATATTATACTTCATTCAAGTGAGAGAAGGAATCCGGAGTTTCAACCTTCGGTGATGATCCAGAGTCAGGGATGCTGTCTCATTTGCCAAGGCATCGAAAATAGATGGGCTGGGCATGTAATGCAATTTGGAGATGACCACTGGACTAGAGCCACTACCGACTGAATCCCACGGAATGTCAAATGATCACGTGACCGCCCACCTACAAGATGGTCAGACTTGTTTGCCAAGATTCTGAATGAACGGTTTGAGACTCTTTGTATTCCTGGAGCAAACAGATGCCATTGGGCTACACTGGCATGTGATAGGGTCAAATGTAAACGTTACTGGCACATGCTCGAGCAAATCGATAAATAATAGGATGTCAAGTGATCAAGTGACTCTAAAGTAATAAATATAGCTGAAATGAAAGGGTTTTACTTGGTTTGATTGGGATTTGGGCTGTATCCGAATACCTGGTTCTTGCTATCAGTGTTGAACCAAGGTCTCTGTCAAGTATAACATAATCTCCACTTTTTTTGTTCTTTTTTTAATTTTTTAATTATACCACCGTGAGACATATAATTACAAAGGTGTTCACAATTGGTTCTTGGTAATACAGTATTACAGCCCCCATCTCTCCACCAGTGCCCCATTTCCACCACCAATGTACCCCACCCACTCCAACCCACCCCCAGGCTGCCTCAACAGCAGGTAGCCCTGTTTCCTCTCTTTCTCTCTCTGTCTCTCTCTGTCTCTGCATCTCTCTCCCTCTTGTTTTACACATTGTGGCTAGCCCTGCAGATATTTAGAATTTAAAACTTAAGTCTCTTTGTGTATATTCAATGGTGAGTTTTAATCTGCCATTACCATTTCCCACATTTAGTAAAACACTGGTATCTATTTATATCCTATTAATGAATGCAGTCATACTATATCTGTCCTTTTCCTTCTGACTAATTTCACTCAGCATGATAGTCTCCATGTCCATCCATTTGCAGGTAAATTTCATAATTTCATCTTTTCTGACAGCTGCATAGTTTTCCATAGAGTAGATGAACCACAATTTCTTTAGCCAGTCCTCTGTTCTGGGGCATTTAGGTTGTTTCAAGTTTCTAGCTATAGTGAATAGCGCAGAGATGAATAAAGAAGTACAGACAGAGTTTCTGCTATGTGTTTTTCGGTCTCTCGGGTATATTCCCAGGAGTGCTATTGCTGGATCAAATGGGAGCTCAATGTCTAGTTTTAGGAGGAATGCCCAAATTGTTTTCCAAAAGGGCTGGACCAGTCGGCACTCCCACCAACAGTGGATCAGAGTCCCTTTTTTCCCCACATCCACGCCAGCACCGGTTGTTCTTGCTGTTTTGGATGTGTGCCAGTCTCTGTGGTGTGAGATGGTACCTCATTGTTGTTTTGATTTGCATCTCCCTGATTATTAAAGATAAAGAGCACTTTTTCATATGCCTTTTGGCCATTCGAATTTCTTCTTTTTTGGAAGCTTCTGTTCATTTCTTCTCCCCATTTTTTGATGGGGTTGGCTGTTTTTTTCTTATGAAGGGCTACCAGTGCCTGATATATCCGGGATATAAACCTCTTGTCAGATGGGTATTTGGTGAATATCCTTTCCAAGTCGGTGGATTGTCTTTGTATCTTGGTCACCGTTTCTTTTGAGGAGCAGAAGATTTTTAATTTTATATAATCCCATTTGTTTATCTTGGCTTCCATTTGCTTGGTCAGTGGTGTGTCGTCTTTAAAGATACTTTTAGTTTCGATGTCGTAGAGCATTTTTTCCTATGTTTTCTTTGATGTACCTTATAGATTCATGTCTGATGTTGAGATCTAAAATCCATTTTGATCTGACTTTAGTGCATGGCGTTAAAAGGAGGTCTAAGTTCATTTTTTTACATGTAGCTGCCCAGTTTTCCCAGCACCATTTGTTGAAGAGGCTTTCTTTGCTCCACTTAATATTTTTTGCTCCTTTTTTGAAGATTATGTGGTTGTATATTTGAGAGTGTGTTTCAGGATATTCAGTTCTATTCCATAGGTCCATGGGTCTGTCTCTATACCAATACTACACTGTCTTAATTACAACTGCTCTGTAGTAGAGCTTGAGGTTGGGGAAAGTGATACCTCCCATCCTCTGTTTCCCAAGGATTGCTTTAGCTATTCGTGGGGGTATATTATTCCATACAAATTTCAGGAATATTTGTTCAATTTCTTTGAAGAAAATCATGGGTATCTTTATAGGGACAGCATTGAATCTGTATAAAGCTCTAGGGAGTATTACCATTTTGATAATGTTAATCCTTCAAATCCAAGAGCCAGGAATGTGTCTGCATTTCCTAAGGTCTTCTTTTATTTCCTGAAGTAACGTTTTGTAGTTTTCTTTGTAGAGATCCTTTACATTCTTTGTCAAACTGATTCCTAGGTATTTGATTTTCTGCGGCACAATTGTGAATGGGATAGTTTCTTTAATGTCCCTTTCTTCTCTTTCGCTGTTTGCATATAGGAAGTCCATTGACTTTTGGGTATTGATTTTGTACCCTGCCACTTTACTATAGGAATGTATTATTTCTAGGAGCCTCTTGGTAGAGAGTTTCGGTTTTCCAGGTATAATATCATGTCATCTGCAAATAGTGACAACTTGGCTTCTTCCCTTCCTATCCGGATACCCTTAATGTCTTTTTTCTTCCCTGATTGCTATGGCAAGTACTTCCAATACTATATTGAATAGAAGTGGTGAGGGTGGGCAGCCTTGTCTTGTCCCTGGTCTTAGGGGAAGGCTTTCAGTTTTTCCCCATTGAGAATGATGCTCACTGTGGGCTTGCAGTAGATGGCCCTGATTATCTTAAGGAAGGTTCCTTCAATCCCCATTTTACGGAGAGCTTTCATCATGAACGGGTGTTAAATCTTGTCAAATGCCTTCTCTGCATCTATTGATATGATCATATGGCTTTTATTTTTCTTTTTTGTTCATATGATGTATTATATTGATTGTCTTGCGATGTTGAACCATCCTTGCATTCCCGGGATGAATCCCACTTGGTCATGGTGTATAATCTTTTTGATGACTCTTTGGATTCTATTTGCTAGTATTTTTTTGAAGATCATAGCATCTGTATTAATCAGGGATATTGGTCTGTAGTTTTCCTTTTTTGTGACATCTCTGTCTGCTTTGGGTATCAGGGTGATATGTGCCTTGTAAAAGCTATTTGGGAGTGTTTCTGTTTCTTCAATTTGCTGGAAGAGCTTAAAAAGTATTGGGAGTAGGTCCTCTTTAAGGGTTTTGTAGCATTCACTGGTGAATCCATCTGGACCTGGGCTTTTGTGTTTGGTGGAGACTTTTGATTACCGATTCCATCTCCTCGATGGAGATATGTTTGTTGAGGTATTCCACATCTTCTCATTGCTGACTCGGGAGACTATAGGAATTCAGGAATTTGTCCATTTCTTCTAGGTTCTCTTGTTTCGTGGCATACAGGCTCTCATAGTAATCTCTGATGATTTTCTGAATTTCTTTGGTTTCTGTTGTGATGTCCCCATTTTCATTTCTGATTCTATTTATTTGGGTTCTCTCTTTTCCTTTTCTTACAAGTCTTGCAAGTGGTTTGTCAATCTTGTTTATTTTTTCAAAGAACAATCTTTTGGTTTCGTTGAACGTCTGGATTGTTTTTTGACATTCCATCTCATTGATTAATGCTCTAAGTTTTATTATTTCTTTCTTTGTGCTTGGGTTGGGCTCCTTTTGTTGATCACTCTCTAAGATCTTAAGTTGTGAGGTCAGACTGTTTACGATGGCCTTTTCTTCTTTTCTGATGCATGCTTGAAGAGCTATAAACTTGCCTCTTAACACTGCTTTTGCTGTATCCCACAAGTTCTGGTAATTCGTGTCTTCAGTCTTATTTGTTTCCAGGAATCTTTGGATTTCCTCTTTGATTTCTTTTTATGACTTGCTGGTTGTTCAGGAGTGAGCTGTTTAGTTTCCACGTACTTGGTATTGGTCTCCATTTTTGTGTACAATTAACTTATATTTTCAGTGCATCATGGTCTGAAAAAATAGTTGGCAAAATTTCTATCTTCTTGATTTTATGGAGGTATGATTTATGACTCAGCATGTGATCTATTTTGGAGTATGTTCCATGGGCACTGGAGAAGAAAGTGTATTCAGCTTTTTGGGGATGAAATGCCCTGTATATGTCTACCAGCCCTGTTTCTTCCATCTCTTCTTTTTAGGGCCAGTATTTCCTTGGTAAGTTTCAATATTGTTCATCTATCCAGGGTTGATAGAGCAGTGTTGAAGTCTCCAACTACAATTGTGTTGCTGTCAATGTCTTCTTTGAAGTCTATTAGTAGGTTTTTGCTGGCCCCTCGTTGGGTGCATATATGTTTAATAGCATGATTTCTTCCTGATATATGCATCCCTTGACTATTAAGAAGTGACCTTCATTGTCCCTTCTGATCTTCTTTAGCTGAAGTCTATGTTGTCAGATACCAGTATGGCTACCCCAGCCCTTTTGGACGGGTTGTTTGAGTGAAGCATTGTTTTCCTGCCTTTTATTTTGAGCCTGTATTTGCTCCGATTGTTCAGGTGTGTTTCTTGAAGGCAGCAGAATGTCGGTTAATTTTTTGATCCATTTTGCCGCTCTGTTGCTCTTAACTGGTGCATTTAGACCATTGACATTGAGAGAGATTATTGTGATGGGATTTTGTGCCATCTTTCTGTATAAGTTGGTTGTTCTTTTTGGGTTATGTCTTATCTTATAGTAGATCTTTCAGTTCTTCTTTAAGGTTGGTTTTGATTTTACAAAGTTCCTTAGCTGTTGTTTATCCAAGAAGTTGTATATCTGTCCTTCAAATCTGAGTGAGAGTTTAGCTGGATAAAGAATTCTTGCTGAGGCATTCATTTCATTAAGTTTTTTTACTATATCCCACCACTGCCTTCGGGATTGGAGGGTGTCTTCTGAGAAGTCTGCTGAAAGTCAAATGGTTGCTCCTTTGTATACAATTTCCTTCTTTGATCTTGCTGCCTGAAGAATTATGTCTCTGTCTATGGCATCCGTTACTTCGACTAGGATGTGTCTTGGGGTCTTTCTATTGGGGTCTCTTCTTGCTGGTACGCATTGGGCTTCTTGGATCTGGATGCCTTCATCCTTTTACTCGGGGAACTTTTCAGCCAGGATGTTTTTAACTGTTTTAATTTCCTTGGGGTTATTTTCCTGTCCCTCGGAGATGCAGATGATTCTTATGTTGTTCCTCCTGGCTTCATCCCATTGTTCTCTGTTTTGTTGCTGATCCATTTTCCGGTCTTTTTCTATTTTTGTAGTTCTCTGAGTGCTTTCTGCAACTCATCTTCAGTCTCACTGATTCTCTCTTCCGCTGCTGTAATCCTACTGTTGAGAGCCCCTATTGTGTTTTTCATTTCATCTACTGAGTTTTTATGTGATGATATTTCTATTTGCATGGTTCTCATTTCTGCTCTCATTTCCTCCCATAATTTATTGACTGCCCTTTCAACTGCTTCATTTATGTTCTCCTGTATTTTATTGGACATCTGCTTCATTTTTTCGTTGAGCTCCTTAAGCATCCTACCAATTTCTTCTCTAAATTCATTGTCAGAGAGATCATGCACGTCTGCATTCTTTTTGAGTCTTCAGGGTTGATTCCTTCATCTGTTCTTCGAACTGGGGATCTGTGTTGTTTCCCCATGGTGTTGTGGTGCTCAGGAATAGATTCCTCTAGTGTGCTGTTTCTTTTTTCTTGAGGGTATTACCTTCCCTTGGTGTTGAATTTCCTAGTATTTGTATTAATAAGTTGCTGCATGAGCGGCCGCCCGCCCAGCCAGCTGCACACCCCAGTGGGAATACCTGAGGCGGACACAGGCCTGTGTGAGAGTTCAAAATGTCCGTTTACTTCTGCTTCTGCTCGGACTTCTAGGGGTTGTAGTTCCACCTTCTGCCGAGGCCTGGGGCTCTACCGCAACACCAGGCGCCCGCCCAGCCAGCTGCACACCCCAGGGAGAGTACCTGAGGCGGTCACAGGCCGGTGTGAGAATTCAAAATGTCCATTTACTTCCGCTTCCACTCAGACTTTTGAGGCAGACACAGGCCGGTGTGAGAGTTCAAAATCAATCTCCACGTTTTTAAGCTATTTCTCTGGCCAAAAAATAGTTTTAGCACTAATGAAGAGATAGTACTCACAAATAGAGCTAAGAAGTAAAGATTACAATAAAGCAAATGCCAAGCAAGTTTTACACAAGTACCTAAAATTTTGCCTTGAAATAAATTTTCTCATTATCTGCCTTCAGTCTTTATGGCATTAATGGTTGGAAGGAGAATGACAAATGCCAGATTATCTCATTCAATACTTGTACTATATAGAAACCAAACAAGGGATTAGAAAATATTGTATCACTTGTCTTCCCGTTTTTCATCAATTTGCTCGAGCGGGCACCAGTAACATCTCCATATGTTCTGTCACATGCTAGTGTAGCCCAAGGGCAACTGCTTGCTCCAGGAACAGGAAGAGCCTCAGACTTTTCGTTCAGGTCATGCGAATGAGGTCTATAATTGTTCCTGGTTTTTGGCATATCAAATATGACATGGGTATTTTCCCAGGCTCTGCCATGTGGATGGGATACTCTTGTAGTAGCCTGTCATCTCGTACATATATTGATGAACCATGTGGCAGCAAAGCAGCCATGTGAAACAGGAAAAGACCAACTTTTCTGCTGTGTAGAGCTCTGACGAGCTGTGGAGTTCGAAGGTTGAAAATGGTGGTTCTCGTGGTGTGGGGAATTCCTCTGGCTTCTTGCGAGGCTCTGTTGGAATGGTGGGCCAGGGCTAGAAATTGCCTTCCCTCCTGGGTGCCTCATGATCAGCTGGGCACAGGGAGAGCTGGTAACAGCTCTGCCCTGTGTTTGTGAGTCTCTGGATCAGGTATACCTGGACTTGAAATAGACGGCTGTTATTCACATATTATGTTTTTTAAAAACTAAACTTTTATTCCAGAAATGAGTTCAATGTTTATACCTTATTGTCACAAACATATGCGTTTATCACACCTGAAGAGGGCAGAATCCACTGTGGGTACAGCAGCAGAGTCAGGAAGCCACGCTCAGCATTGCTGCAAGGGCAGGCTGGTGTGGTCTCTGCAGAGGCCAGTATGGAAATGTCTCAGAATATTAAAAATGGATTTACTGTATGGTTCAGCAATTTCATTTCTAGGTCTCTACCCAAAGAACACAGAACATTCCTCTGAAAAGACATATGCCAACTACTTATTTTCATGGCCACACTATTTATATTAGTCAAAATACAGAAACAGCCTAAAATGTTTTGCCTCGAGTTGCAAAATTCATATTACAAAGAATAAGGAAAGAGAAAATTATAAGAAAAAATAGAGAGAAATAAAGAGAGGAGAGTTGAAATAAAGAGGCAACAAAGTGACAGTGGTTGACAGTCTTGGGTAATTTGATGGTGGTAAAGTGCAGCCACTTTGAACATCACATATTAACAGTGTCGTAATATTACCTGAACTATAATAATACAACATAAATTTCAATTAATTAAAAACTTGCATATAAAACCTGAAACAAAATAAAACATAAAGAAGAACGGCCAGAGAACTATATGGTGGTTAAGGCATTTGCCTTGCTGTGCAACTGCAGAAGGCTAATCCCTGGCACCCTATCTTGTTCCTGAGTGCTGCCAGGAGTGGTCACTGAGCACAAAGCCAGGAGTAAGTCCTTTGAACAGCCACGATCAGTCTCAGAAAACAAAATAAAAATTTATAAATGAAAAGGGATGCACTAAAATCCTTTATATAACTTTCAAATGTTTGGAGATATTTGGGACTTTGGGTTGTTTGGCAATGTTTGAGACTTTAAATCCACTGGTGAGCAAACTAAAGAAAAAAAATAGATGAGACAACTTCAAGCTTAAAAGTTTTTGCATGTGAGAGATACTATCATTGATACAAAACTACACACTGCTGGGTAGGAAACATTAATTTTGATCCACATTATCTAACAACAGTATAATATTTAAGATGTTCAATAAACTCATAAAACTCAACAAAATTTAAAATATCAGGCTAAAAATTGACAGATGATCAATATATGCAGTGTTAAAAAGAAAACACAGATGACAGGTTGACAAATGAAATATGTTTATGATCTCTTATTGTTAAGAAAGACAAATCTAAAAACAGTTAAGTATCACTGTATCACTGTATTCCCATTGTTCATCGATTTGCTTGAGCGGGCACCAGTAACATCTCCATAAATCCTGTCACAAGCAAGTGTAGCCCAAGGGCATCTGCTTGCTCCTGGGACAAGAAGAGCCTCAAACCATTCTTCAGGTCATGGGATTGAGGTCCATAATTGTTACTAGTTTTTGGCATATCAAATAAAACACGGGTTGCTTGCCAGGCTCTGGCATGTAGGTGGAATAGTCTCAATAGAAGGCTCTCATCTCAAGCATTTATTGATAAAACTTAAAGGGGAAAGATCAGGTTTTCTCATGGGTGGAGCTTTCAGGAACTATGGAGTCTGAATGTTGAGAATGACTGACTGCATGACGTGTGGGTTGCTCTGGCTTCTTGCTAGTCTTACTGGGATGATGGGTATCAGTTAGAACCTGCCTAGAAGTGTATACAGTGTATAATGTGAAAGATCCTGGGAAGGACCTAATCCTAAAATTAGATAGTACTATCTAAGAATGTTGCATGGCCGCAGAGTAACTGTGCCGGCGACAGAGCTGTGGGTCTGGAGTGGGTCTCTCTTCGGGGTTGCTGGCATGGAGGTGGAGGAAGGGGCAGAGGAGCCCAAATCTCCACTCCATGGCCAGCCAGCGTGGTCCCTCCCCGCACGTGTGAGAGAAACCTTGGAGCAATGTTGGACACAGCCTGGAGCTGGTCGAGCCCCCTTACTGGGAGGTCAGCTCCATGGATTGCTTTCACGTGGGGCCGAGAGGCGCAGCTGTGGGTCTGGAGTAGATAGGTCTGTATCTCTTCTGAGTTTTCCGTTGGAGCTGTGGGTCTGGCGAGGGTCCCTCTTCCCGGGTAGCTGGCATAAACAGTTAAGGGCTACCTTTTCAATGAGAGTGGTTCTTCCCAATAGAGAAGAAACATAAAGTAGTAGAAAGTGATGAGAAGGGAACAACTAATGTTGGTGGTTGGAAAGGAAATTCATACCATCATTATGGAAAGTGGTGTAGAGATTATTCATAATATTGAAATTAGAAATTTTATATGATCCAGTTATGCCATCTGATTATTTGCCCCAAAATGACAAAGCTAATATAAAAAATGCACTCCTATGTTTATGCATCATTATTTATAATAATCAAATGTTGAAAATAACAAGTAATACCAGATCGTAGGATAAAAATGTGTGTGTGTGTTTACACTCAATGGAATACTACCCAATAATATCAACATTAAAAAATGTGATTTGCAATAACGTGCATATGTTTAGATTATATTATACTTCATTAAATAATGAATAAACACGAACAAAATATTTTATTAAAGTATGTTTTATAAAAATTCAAACAAGTAAATAAAAGAACTTTGAGGCAATAAGACCAAATTAGTAGTTACTAGAAGGGAAGGGTAAAGAGAAGCTGGTAAATTAACAAACTTATATGATAAAATATTTATTTATATTTATAATGGTTAACACATGTAGTATATCAAATATTGATTTATAATAAAATACACATTAAACATTTATGTTGTAAATAATGTTGCTTTAACAAAAATTTTAATACGTATGTTAAAATGTAATTACTTTAAAATAAATTTAGTTTAATTAAATATATTTATTTAATATAAATTATATATTAAATAAATATATTTTAATATGTTTATTTATATTGTGACATATAATCTAGTATTAGTCTATACTTTTATATTGACATTCTAATTGCTTACTATTAGCATATTATCTTGTTCATATTTACAGATCTATGTTATTTTCAATTGCTGATGTTCTGATGTTCCTGTTATAGAAATGAATTTATTTTTTCCTTTTCTCTTGAATTTTTGCCAAACATTGCTTTTAATAAGTTTTTTAATCATATTTTGTGCTCAAAGGTCCATCATATATAAATAAATAATTTTCCCCAAAAGACTCCAAGTTGCTGGATTATCCCAAATAGATTGATCTCTGGGATGAAAACTATGTGACATTTTGAATTATATCAGACTGATTCCTTGTCCTGCTAAAAGACCCAGCAGCCTCCCCTACCCCATCACCCACACACACACACACACACACACACACACACACACACACACACACACATCTTCCATCGAACGAATGACCCAGACCACAAATAATCTCTTTGAAACATCAAACAACCAAATTTCAAAACTTCCACTATAAATAATGAATATAAAGCTAACAATTGGAAGTCATGGATCTGCTTTATATTATACAGTAGTGTTTCTCAATTGGGGACATGTGACCCATTATGAATGAAGGAAACTTGACAGAGGACCACAGGTGAAGGTAGCAAAACTGGGGAAAGCAAGTCATGAAACAATGGAGTAAAACGGTAGGACATGGGGCTGTTGGAAAAATGAGGTCAGAAGAGGTCAAGATCACTAAAAAGCTAAAATATACAGATTTGGTATACAGTATCAAAACAATGGGCTCTTCAGGGACAAACCAGATATGCTAGTTAAACTAGACTTGTTCAGTACTATGTAGCCTATAAATATTGTGAAATATGCACTAATATGCCAATTCTAGCTTAAACAGTAAAACTAGTAACAATTAATTTCATATCACATACATTCAGAAGCTGGAGTGAAAAAAAATTTATTTTATAGTGCAAAAATACAGAAACTAGAAATGTGTTTCTATTTATAGGAAACACATCATGGTCTGGTCATTACAAGAGAGATATTATCTATTTACATTTGACTTTATAAAAATTGAAAAGTCATCATCAAGCATAAGTAGTTTTCAATATCAATGTGATTGTTTACTAACAATCACAATGATATTGAAAACTACTCAGAAAATATATTGTAAAAGTATTTACATGTATGGCAGAAAATAGAACCAATGGAATTATTTGTCTATTACTAATATATAAGATTACACATAAAAAGTAGCTATTGTCCTGTACAAGTAGTTAAATTGTCACTTAAGCACAGCATTTAAATTTTTTATTATCAACTTCCAATTGCTAATTATCCCTGAACAAATTATTTTAAATCCTTGAGGATGTTCATTTAAACATGTATATTCAAAGATGCAGCACACAAGAAATTAGAGATTCTTTGAAAAGTAGATTGAACAACATTAACTTTTCTTTCCTGACAAAGGCTATAGCAATTATTTTTTAATAGTCGATTGTACTTAGACTTTGATTTTTAAAAATTAATCATTTCCTAAGAATTGCTAATTTAGCAAGCGATGGTTAATGATAAGTTATTAGAAATGTATTTTATAGAGTGATATGAAATTAAATATGGTCTAAATAGATTATACTGAAACTCTGCTCTTTAATTGGATTTAATAAAATATTCTAAAGTGGAACAGGCTTACTACTGATCAGAAAATAAGAGAAAATGAAAACTCTGAATTATAATATGGTTTCACGTAAGTATGAATAAATTGTATATTAGAGCTCACCCCACCACAGTTCTACACCATTTAATCCTCTTGTCCACAGAGAATGATACTGAAATTTATTTAGTAAATGCTTCAATGATAATCATATCAATTGGTTATTAATTAGCTAATGAAGGGAAGAGGATGCAATTGTACTGGGATCCTGTTATTGGTTTTGTACTGCATTTAATGGTCTTCTTTAAATTGTTACTCTAAGATTTTTCTGCTCAAATTATGGTAATGAAATGTCATTTTTCCAAATCTGAAGTGTGTCCTTTGTATATATGATTTAATGTAATCAGTTATATTATCCTTTTCCATTTTGAAATGTTTAGTTTCTGGTGATTTGGAATTAATTAGAGAGCTACCACTTGCACATTGAGCTTCCTTTCTTGAATCAATACACTCCTTAGTCTTTCTTTAAGAAGAAGCTGGCAAATTGATGAATAGAATAAAAAGACATCCTACTGATTAGATGAAAATTTTTGCTCTCCATACAGATGACAAAGGGCTTAGGCCCAAGTTTAATGAAGCACTTTTGGCATTTAATGAAAACAATAAATGATGCAACCAAAAAATTGGCAGAGGGGCTAAATTGACACTTCCTCAAAGAGAAATACAGATGGATAATAGGTATATGGAAAAGAAGTTTTACATCACTTGTTATTAGGCAAATACAGATCAAAGGGACATTTACATATTTCATTCCATTGAGAAGAGTATGTATTAAAAGACTGAAAACAATCAGTATTGGGAAGATGTCATAAAAATACAAGCATTCATCTGATGTTGGTGGGAATGTCATCTGACTCAGCCTCACTAAATAGTATAGAGATTTCTCAAAAGTTAAGAGTAGAGCTTCAAATAAACTAGAAATTCCACTTGGAATCTTCCCCAAGAGCACAAAAGCATTATTTGAGAAGATATCCGTATACCTATGTTCACTGAAGTACTATTCAAAATAGCCATGACCAGAAAATAACCAAACACCCAAGATAGATGAAAAGATAATGAGACCGTGGTCTAAATATGCAATAGTGCAATAACAAGGAAGACAAATTCAAAGTGACCTCATTTATATGGGAATATTAAGAAATGTAGGATAACAAGGTAGTAAACAATGACCTGCTAGGAGTCTGTGAGTTTTGGCCTACAGAAATGATTATACTCATGTGGCTGGAAGATGTGAAACCTAGAGAGATTGGAGGGCGATGGATGTTGAGGTGTGTATTTTCTGAAATACTAACACTATAGCATGTCATTTTTTTTTGTTACTGGTCGCATCGAAAATCAGATGGGATGGACATGTAATGCGATTTGGAGACAACTGCTGGACTAGAGCCGTTACCGACTGGATCCCATGGGATGTCAAAAGATCACATGGCCGCCCACCTACAAGATGGTCAGACTTCCTTGTCAAGACCCAGAAGGAACGGTTTGAGGCTCTTCATATTCCTGAATCAACCAGATGCCATTGGGCTACATTGGCACGTGATAGGGTCCAATGGAAATGTTACTGGCGCCTGCTCAAGCAAATCGATGAATAATGGGATTCAAGTGATCAAGTGAAGTGATGGCATGTCAGGGAGCCTAGGTTTTTAACAGCTAACGATTAAAAACACTGAATATACAGAGTGAAAGTATTTAAGAAAAATGATAACTTTCTAGATAGTAGGACATTCCTCTGTGTGTGTGTTAAGCCATACCTAGCAGTGCTGAGGGCTTACTCCTGGTTCTGTGCTCATTGATCAATCCTGGCAGGACTTTAGAGACCATACACGATACCTAGAATTGAATCTGGCTTGGCCCTGTGCAAGGCACGCTTCTACCTGCTTTACTACTCAAGCCTTCTGCTTGTTGTTTTTTTTTAACTTTATTTTTTTTTAATTTAACACCACAAGTACACCAAGCATAAATACATTCAATGCTGCTTTCCATTTTCAAACATTTTTGGTTTTGTTGCCTGGGGGTCTTTGAGAAGTACTCAGGTGGTCTGGGGGTTCTATGCTAACGACTATAGAATGTAGTGTTTCTCATGCCCTCTGGGATATCAGTGATTACCCTGAACACCAAGGTGATATTTTGGGCCTCCAGCGGTGCAACACAAAGAGATACTTAAAATCCTCTAGAACTAAACCTGGGATCTTGGGGGAACCATGTAATGCTGTGTACAGAACCAAGGTTGTTCACATGCAGTGAATGTGCCTTAACCCCTGTACTAGCTCTCTGGTCCTTGTTTCTAAACTTAAAATTGCTTTGAACACTTGCATTGAAAACGTCAAGCAAGCAAACATCATTGAAGAGATGACATCTTTATTTTAAATAATACAAAGACTTTTTGCTTTTACTATATGGAAAGATATTGTCATAGATATTCAAACAAAATAATTTTTCCCAGAACCTTCAATTAAAGATCACATTACTCTTACTTCCTGGGATAGATCTTTTCAATAAGGCTCATACTATACTGAAGAGGTCATTACCCTTATTTCAGAAATGTTTTTTACTGCTTTGACCAAATGAACTGAGGTCAAAAGACGTGTGGTTTTGGTTCTATGCCTCTTGAAGTGTGTTGCCTTTCTCCAATATAGTTTTAAGTGTGTCTATTTTTTATCAAAATTTTAGTTTGCACTACTGTACATGTATAAGAGGTACAATTCCATGCCACTTGAAAGAATATATTATCACACCACAACCACGAGCAAAGTAGCAACAACAAACCTCTTTCATAGCTTAGTGTAGGATGTTTTCAAATGCCTTGTCCTTATGTGCAGTTGTGGGTAGTAAGCTTCTTTTCTCTAATTTTTGACAATGTTCTATTTCATGCAGGACACAGATACTGCAATTTAAAGCATTGCTATTATTAGTGTTCCTATCACTTAGAGCTGGACAGTTTTGAGCTGGAGTAGGCTTTTTGCCCTGTTTTTTTTTTTTTTTTTTTTTTGCTAGGGCAATGGGCTTTCCCATTTCTTAAAAGAGGCGCCCGGGAGCCATGGCGGGTTCTAGCCCTGGCCTGCCACCTAAGCAGAGCCTCACAACAAGCCAGACGACCCTTGTCCCGACGCCATGGGGCCCGCCATTATCCACATTCGGACTTCCCTCTCATCACAACTCCACCCAGCAGACCAGACTATCACAGCCCAGCTCGCCCGGCCACTTGCGGCCTTGCATTTCATCAATAAATGCTTTATTTAGAGGTGACTACAAGAGTATGCCACCTGCACAGCAAGCCTGGCAAGTGCTCGTGTAGTATTTATATGCCAAATACCAGTAACATTTATATTAGGTCATTCCCATGACCTAATATAATGGTTTGAGGCTCTTTATGTTCCTGGAGCAAGTGGATGCCTTTGGGTTCTACTAGCATGAGACAGAACATGGAGATATTACGGTGCCCGCTCTAGCAAATAGATGATTACGGGAAGATAGTGAAAATAGTGATAGTGTACTTTCAATGCACGTACATTGGCATCGGAAGCATATATTGAGGATCTGTTGGTGCAGCGCAAAAGACCAAGTACGACATTATTGGTCTGACTTGAGACGAGGAGGCGTCAGTTGCATCATGCTGTACTTGACACCAGGAAGAATTGTTCCTTGGAACATATGACAAAAGAGGCGTCGGTGGCGTTGGTGTCCTTGTCAACATGAACATGGCCGTCAACATTGATTCATTTGAATGCCTACAAACCGGATAGGATGATTACAATTGAAGAGATTTGGCCCACTGCCAGCAATTTCTATCTTCATTGTATATGCACCAACATCCAGATACAAAGGAGATGAAATTGAGAAATTCTACATGGAACTGGAGGAGTTCTATAAAAAGATCACACCTTCTACATGATGATAGTTGGTGATTTTAATGCCAAGATAGGACTGAGAAGATTGGCTGAAGAACTCAACATCAGGACCCATGACCTAGAATGGAACAAACAGGGTGAGAGACTATCTGAGTTCATCATGTCCACTAAGACCATTCATGGGAACTCACAGTTCCAGAAGGCTGAAGCAAAACGCTGGACATGGGAGTCTCCTGGTGGACAGTTCCACAATGACATTGACCACATCATCATCAATCGATGGTTTTGTCTGACAGATGTTGCTGTTGTCCCCAAATTCCAAACAAGATCAGACCACGGTGTCCTTCGTGCAAAATTCTACTTCCCGCAACGGGGAGAAAGCGGCTGCAATGTTTAAGAAGAGAACTCCCAGAACGACCACCAACTGGGAACTCTTTGGCACCACTGCAGTAACATGGGAAGATACCACCATTGGCGACATCGATGAAGAATACAACTGAGTGGTTCAGCACCTCCATGATTGTGCGAAGAATGCGAGAGAGAGAGAAAGACACAAAAGGGCGCCTGTCTTCAGAAACTCTTGAGCTCATTCGCCAATGTGGCAAGGCGCGAACCATAGAGACCAAATGCTAACATCCAAGCTTACTAAACGTTGCAGAGAAGCCATAAAAGAAGACCTCAAAGACAGAAGAACAGAAATACTGGAAGATGCAGCAGAAGCCAGGAAAAACATTCACACTGCCCGCTTGTCCTTCACCAACTATAAGATCAAGATAACTGCCCTCCGACGCCCTGATGGATCTATCACATCTTCCAGAAAGGCAATGGAGAAGATTATCCATGACTTCTACCCAAATCTCTTTGATAGCCACATCCACCATCCCACATACCAAATTCCACAGGATGGATATGTCATTCCCAATGTTCTCCCTTCTGAAATCCGACATGCCATCTCGTCGGTAAAGAAGGGAACAGCACCAGGCCCAGACAAAGTCAGACCCGAACACCTGAAGAATCTGCCGTTGGTACTCATCAATACACTAGCTTGGCTCTTGACATGCTACCTGTCCGAATGCAATGTAGCCTCCCAATGGAAAACCAGCAGGACAGTTCTACTGTTCAAGAAGGGAGACATTCACAACATCAGCAACTATCGCCCCATATGCCTCTTGTCCATCATCTACAAGCTGTTTACACGAGTCATCCTGAACAGGATTAGCAGAACACTAGATGAAGGACAACCATGTGAGCAAGCTGGCTTACGGAAAGGATTCAGCACAACCGACCATATCCGCACAGTAACCAAGCTCATTGAGGTTTGTAGGGAGTGCAAGATGCCGCTCTGTCTCACGTTCATTGATTTACAGAAAGCCTTTGATTCTGTGGAGACTGAAGCAGTCATCGAAGCCCTAGCCAAACAGGGTGTTCAAACCCAATACATCAAGATCCTTCGTGAGCTGTATTACGGATTCACCACCAGGATCTCACCATTCTACAAAGAAGTGATCATTGATGTCAAAAGAGGGGTTAGACAGGGAGATACCATTTCACCAAAACTTTCAGGGCCACCCTTGAGAACATCATGTGACAATTAGAATGGGATGGAAAGGGAGTGAAGATAGGTCTACAGCTGAATCTAATGAACTAGTTCCAGAGGCCTCATCCACTCTCATTGGAACAAACATCTTTGAATGCAGCAGTTATGTGTGTACCTAGGTCGAGTAGTCAACATGATGAACGACCTAAAACACGAGCTGCACTCCTGTGAGGAAGAGAGCAGCATGGAATGCCTTCAGAGGCATTGAAGAAATAGCTAAAAGGACAAAGAACCTCTGGCTCTGGGCACATCTCTTTGACTCCACTGTTCTCCCTGCATTAACATATGCCTCAGAGATCTGGGCCCTACGAAAGCAGGATGAGAATGCTATCAGGCTCTCGCATAGAGGATTCGAAAGAACTATGCTTGGAATATCACGCCTCACTCAAGTGAGAGAAGGAATCCTGAGTTCTGACCTCCATCACTATTCCAGAATCAGAGACGCTGTCTCATTTGCCATGGCATCGAAAATCAGGTGCCTGGACATGTAATGTGATTTGGAGACCACCGCTGGACTAGAGCCGTTACCGACTGGATCGCACGGGATGTCAAAAGATCACGTGGCCGCCCACCTACAAAATGATCAAACTCTCTTGTAAAGACCCTGAAGGAATGGTTTGATTCCTGAATCAACCAGATGCCATTGGGCTACCTTGGCACGTGATAGAGTCTAATGGAAATGTTACTGGAACCTGCTGGAGCAAATCGATGAATAACGGCATTCAAGTGATCAAGTTATCAATTGATGGTCTCTTAATGTCATTGATATCAACATCTTAAGTGAAAGAATAAGCATTTAACACTATTGGTACAGAATTATCATAAGAGTTAAATAAACTGATATGAGTATTCTAAATACTAAAATAGTATATTTGTTAACTATTATCATTTACATATAAATAACTGCTTTAGTTTTTGTGCCACACCAGGAGGTGGCCTTGATTTACTTGTGACAGAGATCAGGATGCAAGGTATCAAATCCAGTTAGGTGTGTATAGGCTGGTACCTTACTCACTCTACTATTACTCGTGCCCCAAATTCTTATATTACAACATAGTTAGATCTCATTCCCATGACCTGAAGGAATGATTTGAAGCTCTCGTTTTCCTGGAGTGAGCAGATGCCCTTGGGCTACACTAGCATGACAAGACATATGGTGATGTTACTGTTGCCCATTCGAGGCAAATCAATGAACAACGGGAAGACTAGTGATACAAGTGATATGCCCAAGTGGAACATATATATTTTAAAGGATATTTCAAGTGTCCCCACTTGTTAGCACAATGTTATGTATATCAGAGATGATTAACAATAAGTCATCAACCTATTTCATTAACCTATTAATATCATTTTATCTCAAATTGTAGTTCTACTGTTACACAATATTGGAATTGTAAAAGTTAGAAACTGGGGCCAGAGATCACTCAGCAAACTGGATCTGTGCTTTGCATGAGGAATGCCTAGATTCAATCCCTCACAATGCATATGGTCCTTCAAGTACAAAGAAGAGTGACTGCAGATCAATGAACCAGAGTGGTCCCCACCAACTGCTGAATATGGCCTCAATAAAACAGAAAATCAGAAACAAAGGAAACTAGAAACTGACTATTCATATAGCTCTAACTATATGACTATTCATATAGCTCTAACTCCACCACCTACCACTATGTATTTGGGCAAAACAAGTAGATTTTTTACTCCATATTTCATTGTTATATAAAAGTAATCATGGTCCAATTAAAAATGGGCTGGTTGAGATTACATGAGTTGATACAAAATATTAGTACATATACATAAAGCATTAAGCAAAATATCATCATTTTGATTATCATTAATAATCAATGGTAGAATACTATTTTAGATAATAATTTTAGATATTAACTCTGTATTCATGTGTCATTAAAATTAATAAGTAATAATATTAGTTCTTCACTTTGATCAGAAGCTTTGCATCCATGTTTGATGAAGCACTTTTTACCCTTCAAATGCCAAACTGATATTCTTTCTTGAAAAAAATTAGTTTCATGTGGAATTCAAATAAATATTTTTACTTTTAAAATGCAAATACTATACTTATTAACTTCTACATTTTGTCTTCTTTTACACATCAATATGAGAAAAAATCTGATATTAATGTTCTAAAAGTTATGCTTTATAATGTAATGCTCCACATTCTAAAGCTTCCTTTTTATGTTCTGCCCTTCAATATATTTAACAGAACATACTTAATACTGTACACGTTGTTTCATGCAATCTAGTTTAACTGAAGAAGATGGCTCAAAGTCATACAAGATTTCAATAGACTTTACAATAGCTCTTTTAAAACTACCAAAGACCCCACAAAGCTCTGCATAAAACAAAATGCTATTTTAAAATTGTATTTCATTATTAATAATAATATTGTTATTCTTTTTGGTTTGGGGACTCTGCCTAATGTTTCTCAGGGTTTGCTCCTAGCTCTGTGCTCAGGAATCTCTCCTGATTGTACTCATGGTATCAGATGTCATGCCAGGGCTCAAACCTAAGTCAGCCACCTGAAAGACAAGCACCCTATCTGCTGAAATATCACTGGCAAAAATGAAAAATTTTTAAATTGACATAATATGCTACTCATCATATTTAAGGAAACAAATTCAAGAAATATGAATTTTAATATAAAGATTTATCTGATTTTTCAACCTTTTCCTGAGAAAATGATTATTTCTTGGTTATTTTTCAAGTACTCTGAGTTATAGACTTGCCCGGGGTAAAATTAACGTATCATAAAGATACCGTAATCTTTATTTTTTATTAATCACACTGATGACTTGCTCTTTTTTATAAATTCATCAGCTATACAACTGACTAAAAGATGTAAATAAAATATAAACAACTGCTTATAGAAATATTCTTTTCAAAGCACAAAAACTTATTATATCATATAATAAGACGGTGTATAGAATACGCTAAAATAATGATGTCCTCTTCTTTAAAAGGTGTGGGTTGTGTGTGTTTGTGTGTGTATACTACTCAAATACAAGAAGACATATATGCACTTAGTTATGTTGTTATGATTAAATCCAGGACCAAAACTCTTTTATACAATGCCACATAGATACTATGCTTAACAATTGAATGTATGTTGTTAGACCAAAAACTTTCACTTTCTCCTTAATTATTTCCTCTGAGATATTCATAGCAAGAAATTGAATGTCAAATTAGGATTACAATAGCATTAAAACATTACATATAATTGCTCTAAGTAATTATCATAATTATTATTCTAAATTATAATAATTCTAAAACATGCTTTTGCCCACAAAATTATATAAGAATGTTATATATTAATATATTAAAATCTATTTGCTGAATCAAATATTAAACTAGATAAATACTCATAACTAAATATAATTAGCTACATTTATTAGTAAAATAAAATAGTTTTGTTTAGAGAAATAGAAGAGAGAAAGAGAGATAAATGCATTTTTATGTGAGGACACGTCTTCTCTAGAGAAATGCCAAAAGTACACATCTCAGATTGAGATGAAGGAAATTTCTAGCATAAAGAATGAAGCTCAGTTATTTTAAATTAGTACACTTTAAATTAATATATTCTGTTATAATAGATATGTAAATATATCATAGCTAAAAACTATCATCCTTTGCTGCGTTGCTTTAGCCTTAAAACTAAATTCTCTCAGTCCTCAATCTAAATTTTAATGTGCTCTTGAATTCAAAACATGTTTAAAGTTTCCTATCAGAGAAGAATTACTGGCAATAAAGGTATATAATTTTAGACGACTGAATTTATTGACAAATGTTTGAACAATTGAATCACATGACATATCAAATAACTATGGCAGAGCCTGTCAAGCTACCCGTGTCGTATTTGATATGCCAAAAAACAGTAACAATTATAGACCTCATTCCCATGACCTGAACAAATGGTTTGAGGCTTTTCGTGTTCCTGGAGCAAGCAGATGCACTTGGGCTACACTAGCACATGGCAGGGATGTATGGAGATGTTACTGGTGCCCGCTTGAGCAAATCAATAAACAACAGGAAGGACGAGTGATACAAGTGATACAAGTGATCAAATCACAAGACCAATGCTCATTTCTACACTAAGCAGAGTTACAACTATTACAAATGATTTCATCGCCATTTTTGTAAATATTTATATCTCCTTGGCAGTCAAACTTCTTTCATTTCTTTTAAAATTGTGACAGTTTATTTTCTACCTAATCCCAAGAATTATATATGATATTTCCATCTTCATGATTCTCTGTAGCCAAATGCATTTATCTTTACATTCCAATATAAATTGCCTAATAGTCTTTGAGATTTTCCTTGGAAAAGCTTTTACAGAATTCTGCTTAATTTCCGTATAAAAATATTATGGGAATATTGTATTATAGAGCTCTAAAAATGATAATTCTAGGGGGCTACAGAAATAGTGCATTGTGTAGAGCTCACGCCTTGTGTACATCTGAACTGGGTTCAATTTCCTTCATGCCCTATGGTTTCCAAAATACATTAAGAATAATTCCTTAGTGCAGAACCAGGAATAATCCCTGAACACTACTGGATGTTGCCCATCCCACCCCCTTCCACACCCCAAATTGACAATTTGGTGTCTCTGCTCCATCACACTTAGATTTCACTGCATGGTCAATATATGCATTAAATCCTCCCACTCTAACAGAAATTTGCAGTAACTATCTCACTGTAGAATGACTGGCAGAGTTTCACTTTATAGGATCACAAATTCAAAGCTATTATCTAAGTCTTTATGATGGAAGTTTAAAGAGTTATGAAGTATAAATGAATTCATAGGCAAAAAGTCAAGAGTTTCTATATATAAGAGTTGCAAACGCCTTCTATGAATTTTGAACATCTCCTACACTGCCTGATGCCAATATTGGACAGTCTAGGTATAAAGCATTAAATATTTTCCCTAGTTTTAAAGCATTAAACCTTTTCCATTAAATAAATATTTTGACATTTTTCAGAAAACACATTTACTAAACAAACTAGCTTTGCTTATGAAAAGATACAATGCATATTGTATACAAAGCTAAGTTTTATTCAGAAAGAATGAAAGAGAGATGACAACGGTTATCATCACAGAACACCAACAGAGTGAAAAAGAGTAGGTAGGAATACCTACAAATAATCGTAGTTTTAATTTCATCAGTAACTATATTCATCCCATTGAAAGGAAAAAAGTATTTTGGAAATATTTTTAGTTCTTAATTTAGTTACTAATACATTCAAAGATAAATAAATGATATTAAGAACATGAAAGTATAATAACTAGCCTGTAGATATCCAAGCTTAATTTTTTGTGTATTTTTTTGTTGAGCTAACAAACTCACAATACAAAATCATTTTAAACAATAACAGAATCTAAACTGTTTTATTTGTAAATTTCAGCAGCATTCTGAGAAATTCTAGGAAGTTTATAATTAAAACTTTAGTTTTAGTTTGAAAATATTTTTAAATGCCCATTGGAATTATTTGGATATGAATAGTTTATAACAGTGATATTAGCAGTGCCTAAAAATATTTCAAGATCTCCATAAGGCACTAAATTAAAGCTGTCAGTTTTAGTACCAAGTGACACATCAAAAATTTTTATTAACAGCAAAGTTTATTCTATTCGCCCTCTCTAATTCAGAGAAACATTATAAGAATATAAATACTAAAGCAAACATACCTAAAATTTAATCTTAAGTAAACTTCAAATACATTTCCCTTGTGTACAGTCTGACTCATATGCTTCTATACTGTTTAATACACTGTGCCAATATTTTATCATAAATTAATACTTATCTTCTGCATATGAAATATGGCTAGATTTATTTTTACATTCTCCAGGGCAAACATATTTCATATCTTATTGGGTTTGTATTACAATTGACATGTTTAAGTAAATTATTCAAACTTCAACAAGCATATAAATTTGTACAGGGAAATTGGAAATGAGAAGTAGTAAGCAAAATTTCATTTAGAAGAAATATTAAAAAAACTTTGTAAGGAGGCCCAGAACAAAACTCATTGTCTCTAAGGCTATGAGCTTTACATGAAGGAATCCTGGGTGTAGCACAGCACTACGCTGGCTTCTCCAAACACTGGAGGAAACCCAAGCCTTGCCACAGTAGTACCTGAGTACCACAATGGCCCAAGTCCACCCTCTTCCACAAAGGAAAACTAAAAAGATCTATTCAAAATGGACAATTTTAGGTAGAATTTTTAAATATTGTCATTTAAATGAATCTTAAAAGTAGAGAATGCATAGCTTCTCACTAGGATGAAAATACAATGCTCAAAGAATAGTTAAGAGCCCTGAAGAAAGTAAATTTAGGGAAAGTTTTTTTTCTATTAAACTCTTGGAAAAAGTGCAGTGCTCCACTTTGTGAGCCCTTAAGGACAGAATGCTGGTTTAATTTTCATAGCTTGGATTGCTCAGGGTTAAGGATATAAATAAAATGTACCTCACTTGATGTGTGTTAAAGAGTTATACTGTTTTGTATGGGGGTTCAATTAGAAATACTGTTAAACAATACTTCGTCATTTTTCCTTTTGTTTATTTCATTTTTTGCAGTATAGTTTCACTACATCTTTGCAATTTTTTTCCTTTTTAAAAGAAATATTTTATTATACCATTTGTTTTTTTTTTAATTTTTTATTATACCACCTTGAAACATACAATTACAAAGGTGTTCATAATTGGTTCTTGGTAATACAGTATACCAGCAGCCATCCCTCCACCAGTGCCCCATTTCCACCACCAATGTACCCCACCCCTCCCACCCCCCCCATGCTGCCATAATAGCAGACAGCCCAGATTCCACTCTTTCTCTCTCTCTCTCTCTCTCTCTGTCTCTGCATCTCTCTCCCTCTTATTTTACACATTGTGGCTATCCCTGCATATATTTAGAGTTCATCAATTAAGTCTCATTGTGTACATTCAATGGTGAGTTTTAATCTGCCATTACCATTTCCCACATTTAGTAAAACACTGATATCTATTTATGTCGGATTAATGAATGCAGTCATTCTATATCTGTCCTTTTCCTTCTGACTAATTTCACTCAGCATGGTAGTCTCCATGTCCATCCATTTGCAGGCAAATTTCATAATTTCATCTTTTCTGGCAGCCGCATAGTATTCCATAGTGTAGATGAACCACAGTTTCTTTTCGCCAGTCCTCTGTTCTCGGGCATTTGGTTTTTTCCAGATTCTAGCTATAGTGAATAGTGCAGAGATGAATAAAGAAGTACAGACAGTGTTTCTGCTATGCGTTTTCCAGTCTCTCAGGTATATTCCCAGGAGTGCTATTGCTGGATCAAATGGGAGCTCAATATCTAGTTTTCGGAGGAATGCCCATATTGTTTTCCAAAAGGGCTGGACCAGTCGGCACTCCCACCAACAGTGGATCAGAGTCCCTTTTTTCCCCACATCCACGCCAGCACCGGTTGTTCTTGCTGTTTTGGATGTGTGCCAGTCTCTGTGGTGTGAGATGGTACCTCATTGTTGTTTTGATTTGCATCTCCCTGATGATTAAAGGTGAAGAGCACTTTTTCATATGCCTTCTGGCCATTCAATTTCTTCTTTTTGGAAGCTTCTGTTCATTTCTTCTCCCCATTTTTTGATGGGGTTGGCTTTTTTTTCTTGTGAAGGGCTACCAGTGCCTGATATATCCTGGATATTAACCCCTTGTCAGATGGGTATTGGGTGAATATCCTTTCCCACTCTGTGGATTGTCTTTGTATCTTGGTCACCGTTTCTTTTGAGGTGCAGAAGCTTTTAGTTTTATATAATCCCATTTGTTTATCTTTGCTTCCATTTTCTTGGTCAGTGGTGTGTCGCCTTTTAAAGATACTTTTAGTTTCGATGTCGTAGAGCATTTTTTCCTATGTTTTCTTTGATGTACCTTATAGATTCATGTCTGATGTTGAGATCTAGAATCCATTTTGATCTGACTTTTGTGCATGGCATTAGAAGGAGGTCTAAGTTCATTTTTTACATGTACCTGCCCAGTTTTCCCAGCACCATTTGTTGAAGAGGCTTTCTTTGCTCCACTTAATATTTTTTGCTCCTTTATCGAAAATTAAGTGGTTGTATATTTGAGAATGTGTTTCAGGATACTCAGTTCTATTCCATAGGTCTACAGGTCTGTCTCTATACCAATACCACACTGTCTTAATTACAACTGCTCTGTATTAGAGCTTGAAGTGGGGAAAGTGATACCTCCCTTCTTCTTTTTCCCAAGGATTTCTTTAGCTATTCGTGGAGTTTTATTATTCCATACAAATTTCAGGAGTGTTTGTTCAATTTCTATAAAGAACATCATGGGTATCTTTATAGGGACCGCATTGAATCTGTATAAAGCTCTAGGGAGTATTACCATTTTGGTAATGTTAATCCTTCCGATCTATGAGCAGGAAATATGTCTCCATTTCCTCAGGTCTTCTTTTATTTCCTGAAGTAACGTTTTGTAGTTTTCTTTGTAGAGATCCTTTATATTCTTTGTCAAACTGATTCCTAGGTATTTGATTTTCTACGGCAAAATTAGTGAATGTGTTAGTTTCTTTAATGTCCCTTTATTCTGTTTCACTGTTTGCATATAGGAAGGCCATTGACTTTTGGGTATTGATTTTTGTACCCTGCTACTCTTCTATAGGAAT
>JAJIBD010025579.1:0-104741 GCA_021461705.1 Cryptotis parvus
TTCCTCTTTTTTTTTTTTAATATTTTATTATACCACCATGAGACATACAATTACAAAGGTGTTCACAATTGGTTCTTGGTAATACAGTATTTCAGCACCCATCCCTCCAACAGTGCCCCATTTCCACCACCAATGTACCCCACCCTCCCACCCACCCCCAGGCTGCCTCAATAGCAGGTAGCGCTGTTTCCTCTCTCTTTTCTCTCTCTGTCTCTCTCTGTCTCTGCATCTCTCTCCCTTTTTGTTATACACATTGTGGCTAGCCCTGCAGATATTTAGAGTTTAAAACTTAAGTATCTTTGTGTATATTCAATGATGAGTTTTAATCTGCCATTACCATTTCACACATTAAGTAAAACACTGGTATCTATTTATATCCTATTAATGAATGCAGTCATTCTATATCTGTCCTTTTCCTTCTGACTAACTTCACTCAGCATGATAGACTCCATGTCCATCCATTTGCAGGTAAATTTCATAATTTCATCTTTTCTGACAGCTGCTTAGTATTCCATAGTGTAGATGAACCACAGTTTCTTTAGCCAGTCCTCTGTTCTCGGGCATTTAGATTGTTTCCAGGTTCTAGCTATAGTGAATAGCGCAGAGATGAATAAAGAAGTACAGATAGTGTTTCTGCTATGTGTTTTTCGGTCTCTCGGGTATATTCCCAGGAGTGCTATTGCTGGATCAAATGGGAGCTCAATGTCTAGTTTTCCGGAGGAATGCCCATATTGTTTTCCAAAAGGGCTGGACCAGTCGGCACTCCCACCAACAGTGGATGAGAGTCCCTTTTTCCCCACATCCACGCCAGCACCGGTTGTTCTTGCTGTTTTGGATGTGTGCCAGTCTCTGTGGGGTGAGATGGTACCTCATTGTTGTTTTGATTTGCATCTCCCTGATGATTAAAGATGAAGAGCACTTTTCGTATGCCTTTTGGCCATTCGAATTTCTTCTTTTTGGAAGCTTCTGTTCATGTATTCTCCCCATTTTTTTTGATGGGATTGGCTGTTTTTTCTTGAGAAGGGCTACCAGTGCCTGATATATCCTGGATATTAAGCCCTGGTCAGATGGGTATTGGGTGAGTATCCTTTCCCACTCTGTGGATTGTCTTTGTATCTTGGTCACCGTTTCTTTTGAGGTGCAGAAGCTTTTCAATTCTATATAACCCCATTTGTTTATCTTTGCTTCCATTTACTTGGTCAGTGGTGTATCGTCTTTAAAGATACTTTTCGTTTCGATGTCGTAGAGCCGTTTCTCCTATGTTTTCTTCAATGTACCTTATAGATTCATGTCTGATGTTGAGATCTAGAATCCATTTTGATCTGACTTTTGTGCATGGCATTAAAAGGAGGTCTAAGTTCATTTTTTTACACGTAGCTGCCCAGTTTTCCCAGCACCATTTGTTGGAGGCTTTCTTTGTTCCACTTAACATTTTTTGCTCCTTTATCGAAGATTAAGTGGTTGTATATTTGAGAGTGTGTTTCAGGATATTCAGTTCTATTCCATAAGTCTACTGGTCTATCTCTATACCAATACCACATTGTCTTAATTACAGCTGCTCTGTAGTAGAGCTTGAGGTTGGGGAAAGTGATACCTCCCATCTTCCTTTTCCCAAGGATTGCTTTAGCTATTCGTGGGGGTTTATTATTCCATACAAATTTCAGGACTGTGTGTTCAATTTCTTTGAAGAAAGTCATGGGTATCTTGATAGGGACCACATTGAATCTGTATAAGGCTCTAGGGAGGATTACCATTTTGATAATGTTAATCCTTCCAATCCATGAGCAAGGAATGTGTTTCCATTTCTTCATGTCTTCTTTTATTTCCTGAAGTAACGTTTCGTAGTTTTATTTGTAGAGATCCTTTACATTCTTTTTTAAAATTTTTTTTATTATACCACCTTGAAACATACAATTACAAAGGTGTTCATAATTGGTTCTTGGTAATACAGTATTCCAGCACCCATCCCTCCACCAGTGCCCCATTTCCACCACCAATGTACCCCTCCCCTCCCCCCCCCAGGCCGCCTTAATAGCAGGTACCCCAGTTTCCTCTCTTTCTCTCGCTATCTCTGTCTCTACATCTCTCTCCCTCTTATTTTACACATTGTGGCTAGCCCTGCGGATATTTAGAGTTTATCACTTAAGTCTCTATGTGTATATTCAGTGGTGAGTTTTAATCTGCCATTACCATTTCCCATATTTAGTAAAACACTGGTATCTATTTATATCCTATTAATGAATGCAGTCATTCTATATCTGTCCTTTTCCTTCTGACTAATTTCACTCAGCATGATAGACTCCATGTCCATCCATTTGCAGGTAAATTTCATAATTTCATCTTTTCTGACAGCCGCATAGTATTCCATAGTATAGATGAACCACAGTTTCTTTAGCCAGTCCTCTGTTCTTGGCTATTTAGGTTGTTTCCAGATTCTAGCTATAGTGAATAGCGCAGGGATGAATAAAGAAGTACAGATAGTGTTTCTGCTATGTGTTTTTCGGTCTCTAGAGTATATTCCTAGGAGTGCTATTGCTGGATCAAATGGGAGCTCAATGTCTAGTTTTCAGAGGAATGCCCATATTGTTTTCCAAAAGGGGCTGGACCAGTCGGCACTCCCACCAACAGTGGATGAGAGTCCCTTTTTCCCCACATCCACGCCAGCACCGGTTGTTCTTGCTGTTTTGGATGTGTGCCAGTCTCTGTGGGGTGAGATGGTACCTCATTGTTGTTTTGATTTGCATCTCCCTGATGATTAAAGATGAAGAGCACTTTTTCATATGCCTTTTGGCCATTCGAATTTCTTCTTTTTTGGAAGCTTCTGTTCGTTTCTTCTCCCCATTTTTTGATGGGGTTTGCTGTTTTCTTCTTGTGGAGTGCTACCAGTGCCTGATATATCCTGGATATTAACCCCTTGTCAGATGGGTATTGGGTGAATATCCTTTCCCACTCTGTGGTTTGTCTTTGTATCTTGGTCACCGTTTCTTTTGAGGTGCAGAAGCTTTTCAATTTTATATAATCCCATTTGTTTATCATTACTTCCATTTGCTTGGTCAGTGGTGTGTCGTCTTTAAAGATACTTTTCGTTTCGATGTCGTAGAGCGTTTCTCCTATGTTTTCTTCGATGTACCTTATAGATTCATGTCTGATATCGAGATCTAGAATCCATTTTGATCTGACTTTTGTGCATGGCGTTAGGAGGTCTAAGTTCATTTTTACACGTAGCTGCCCAGTTTTCCCAGCACCATTTGTTGAAGAGGCTTTCTTTGCTCCACTTAATATTTTTTGCTACCTGAGATGCAGACAGGCCAGTGTGAGAGTTCAAAATGACAGTTTACTTTCCGGATCCGCTTGGACTTTTGGGGGTTGTAGTTCCACCTTCTCCGGAGACCTGGGGCTCTACCAAGACCCCCCTGGTGCCCACCCGCCAGCCGCACACCCCAGGGACGCTACCTGAGATGCAGACAGGCCAGTGTGAGAGTTCAAAATGACCTCCTTTACATCCTTTTGTCAAACTGATTCCTAGGTATTTGATTTTCTGTGGCACAATTGTGAACTGGATAGTTTCTTTAATGTTCCTTTCTTCTCTTTCGCTGTTTGCATATAGGAAGGCCATTGCCTTTTGGGTATTGATTTTGTACCCTGCCACTCTCCTATAGGAATGTATTATTTCTAGGAGCCTCTTGGTAGAGAGAGTTTCGGGTTTTCCAGGTATAATATCATGTTATCTGTTTTAAAAAAATCTGAGAGATTTTTTTAAAAACAGGTATCTGCCAAAACTGGTTAGTTCTAGTATTTTTTGATAAATACTATTTTCACTGGTGTGAAATGATATCTTATCACTTGATTACTTCACATCCTGTTAATCATTGATTTGCTCAAGAGGGCGCCAGTAACATTTCTATTTGACCCTATCAAGTGCCAATGTAGCCCAATGGCATCTAGTTGCTTCAGGAGTACCAAGAGCCTCCAACCGTTCGTTCAGGTTCTTGACGAAGAAGTCTGACCATATTGTAGGTGGGTGGCCACGTGATCTTTTGACATCCGTGGGATCCAGTCGGTAACGGCTTTAGTTCAGCTGTCATCTCCAAATCGCATTACATGTCCAGCCCATCTGATTTGCGATGCCTTGGCAAATGAGACAGCGTCCCTGAACAGCGATGGAGGTCGGAGCTCCGGATTCCTTCTTTCACTTGAGTAAGGCGTGATATTCCAAGCATAGCTCTTTCGATTCCTCTTTTGGGAGACCTGAATAGCATTCTCATCCTGCTTACGTAGGGCCCAGGTCTCTGAGGCATATGTTAATGTAGGGAAAATGGTGGAGTCGAAGAGATTTGCCCTGGAGCCGGAGGTTCTTTGTCTCTTTTGCTAATCCTTTGATGCTTTTGAAGGCATTCCATGCCGCTCTCTTCCTCCTGTGCAGCTCAGGTTTTAGGTCCTTCATCATGTTGACTTCTCAACCTAGGTAAACATAACTGCTACATTCAGAGATGTTTGTTCCATTGAGAGTGAATGGGGCCGATGGAACTAGTTCATTTCTCATTAACATAGTTTTGTTGAGAATCAACCGTAGACCTATCTTTCCACATTCTCGGTCATAGTCAGCCAGCATTTGTGCCACTTGGCTAATGTTTGGTGTTATTAGAAGGATGTCATCAGCAAGCGGAGGTGGTGTAGTTGCCAACTGCCTATCTTCACTCCCATTCCTTCCCATTCTAATTGTTATATGATGTTCTCGAGGGTGGCGCTGAAGAGTTTTGGTGAGATGGTATCACCTTGCCGAACCCCTCTTTTGACATCGATGATCATTTCTTTGTAGAATGGTGAGATCCTGGTGGTGAATCCGTAATACAGCTCATGAAGGATCTTGATGTATTGGGTTTGAACATCCTATTTGGCTAAGTCTTTGATACAGTTTCGGTCTCAACAGTATCAAACCGCTTTCTTTAAATCAATGAAAGTGAGACAGAGCGGCATCTTGTACTCCCTACAAACCTCAATGATCTTGGTTACTGTGTGGATATGGTCGATTGTGCTGAATCCTTTTCGGAAGCCAGCTTGCTCGCATGGTTGTCCTTCATCTATTGTTCTGCCAATCCTGTTCAGGATGACTCAAGTGAACAGCTTGTAGATGACAGACAACAGGCAGATGGGGTGATAGTTGCCAATGTCGTGGATGTCTCCCTTCTTGAACAGTAGAACTGTCCTCCTGGTTTTCCATTCAGATATTTATAGTTTTCTAAATTTACTTTTCCCTGATAATAACTGATGATGAACACTTTTTCATATGCTATTGGTCATCTTTTACATATACTTCAGAGAAGTGTTTATCTACAATTTTGGGGAGTATGGGATAATTGGATATTTTGGTAAGCTTTGTGAGTAATTTTATATATAATATATATCCTATATATTTTATACAGAATGTTAGTTCAATATACATACGTAATGATAAATTAGCTAATTAATATATTTTTTGTATATTAACCCCAGATATATGTAGTACAATATTTTATCCATCTCAGTAGGAGCCCTTTTTATTTTTGCTTTTTAAATTTTGTCTTGCAAATCCAGCCTAATCTGATGAACTCATTTGTCTATTTATGTTATCTTTGTCAAATTACTGAAGTCACCTCTGAGGTCCATAAGCTTGTTTGCCCGAGTTTTCTTTCCTTAATGCATTTTATGGCTTTTAGTCTAATTCCTCTCTGAATCTTTAATCTGTTTTGAAATATGAGATGCAATTCATTTTGTTTCCTTTCCTTTTCTTTTTTTCTTTTTGTATGTGACTGTCCAGTTTTCGCAACACCATTTGTTGAAGAGATTTTCCTTGCTCAACTTCTTGCACCTAGCTCCTTTGTCATGTATTTTCTGTCCATAAATATGAGGGTTTAATTTTACTACATAGATCTGAAAGTCTATGTTTATTATAGTACCACACAAAGTTTATTCTAGTACCACACTACGACCTTATACTATAATTTGAAGTTAGGAAATACAATATTTTCAGTCTTTTTAATTTTTGTTTCCAAATTGCTTTGTCGATTCAGGGAGATTTTATGATTCCATAAATTTTGTAAAAAGGTGACTAGTACCTCACAATTTTCAGGATTTACTCTTTGCCCTATGCTCAGAGATTACTCCCACGGGCTCCTAGGAACCCTATGCAGTGCTAAAGATAAAACCAATGCTTATGGAGTGCAAGACAAGTGCTTCCTTATTCCTGTACTATCTCTCTGCTGCCTCCATCTCCCCCTCCCACTACCCTTACACTTTTTAAGGGTTTAAAAAATCTTGATGATATTGAGTCTTGCTTATTTTCATGGACTCTCTCTTTAGTTTTATCTTTAATTTTGCTTAACAAAGTTTTGGTTTTACTCACATAGATTTTATCCATATTATGTTAAATTTATATTTAGATTTCTATTTTCGGTAGAGTAGTAATATAAAATTAAAGTTGATTTTTATTTTTTGAAGCAAATAGCTTTTTGGGAGAGCAAATGAACCTTGAAGTATAAGAAGTATAAGAAGAGAAATTAAGCACCCCATGAGCTGGGATTCAGGTGATTCTAGAATGGAGTGCCTTAGGGGCCTGAGGTTATAACTCAGTAGGATAGTAATTTCCTTGCATGTAGGAGGGCTGGATCAAATACCTGGGACCACAAACATACTAAGAAGACAATAAAATGTGCTTAATGTGGTTTCAATTTCAATTTTTACTTATGAATTGCTGGAATATAAGAATATAATTAGTCCCATGAGCGTCACCAGAAGCAGTTTCTGATCACTAAGCCAGGAGTATCCCCTGAGTTCCACTTAGTGGGCCTGAGTCCCTCCTCCCCCTTTGCAAAAAGAAATCAATCAACTCACTTATTAACCTCTGTGTGACTGCAACCTTGCTATGATTGCTTATAATTTACAGAAGGCAATTTTTAATCAATTCTATCTAAACACTATGTATGTTGTTATTTTTAATTTTTAATCAATTCTATCTAACTTCTATCTATTGTGTTACTTATGGATTTTGAGCAGATATCATCAGATTGAGGTATTCCCATCTAATTATAATGCTAAAATTATCTTTATAACTATCACATGGGTATTTTTAAAAGAAGAAATTGTACTCAGTTACTTCCTAACCTCCTTCCAGTGAGCTATGTATATTCAGGTGAATAAATAAAGACCATTGAGAAATAAAGAAAACTTGTGACTTCTAGAATTGTTAGTCTGGAAAAGATGGCAAAAGAATATCTGCTCAAAGGTTCTCTTCCCTTCTTTCCACACCTCAAATATAGATCAGATGACTTGAAACTGGTAACCATCTTACACCTTCAAGGTTTTCCAGATATAATATAACTGGTAACCATCTTACACCTTCAAGGTTTTCCAGATATAAAGGGAGTATTATGTGACAAGAAAGGTGGAAGAAAGATGCTAGGGGAATAGAAGTCTCCGTTATTTTACAGCACAACTGTTATACACTGTCAGCCTATGAGATCAGAGTTTGTAAACCCTTTTATTTCATTGCTATGTAGCAAATTATAATGAACTCAAATGCTTAGAAAAACACATTCATATTAAATTCTTATATATATTAGCTGGGTTCTCTATTCAGGTCTTGTAGGGTTGAAATCAAGTTTTTGGTTGGGCCTGAAATATAATACAAGAATATGAGTCCTCTTCCAAAACTCACTGATTGGTAGAAGAATTAATTTACTTTAATGAATTAAATTTGTAGAAACATAAATGAAGGACTTATCAGCTAGGGACCACTCTTGCAGCTAGAAGCCATTTTCCAGATTTTTTGTCATGTAGCTACAATAGGATGTAAATGGATATTTGCTTTCTTCCAGAAAAGTATGAGCATACCTCTCTATCTACACCCACTCTGATGGTGTCTTTTATAATCTAACCTTTCAATGGAATAATTATTCCATAGTTTTCAACCACATAAAAGGGGATTACAAAAAGGATATATAGTACATGGAGTAAGAAACTTGAGGTCCATGTTCGAAATCTTCCTATTCCAGTTTATAACCATAAGTATAGGCAATGGTATAAAAAAACACCAATTAAATTAATGGAAACTTGGTATTTTTAATGAAAAATTTGCTTTATGAACAGTATTGTGTCTTAAATGATATAATGTCATTATCAAAGCTAACAATCAAAAATAAACAAAGTGGGCTACATCAGATTAAGAGTTTCTGCATAGCAAAAGAAATTCAGGCTCAAATGAAGACAGCTAACTGAATGGGAGGAAATATTTGCCTTGAACATATCAGATAAAGGATTTATATCCAGGATTTATAAGATCAGCAACAACACCCCCTACCCCCAAAACTCCATCCACAAATAGGGGCACAGAATGGACAGGGACTTCTCTGAGGAAGATGAATGGATGACCAACAGGCACATGAAAAAAATGCTAACCTTCGCTTATTAGGGAAACCCAAATCAAGATAACAATGAGATATTATATCACACCTGTTAGAAGACACGTATCAAAAATAATAGGAACAATCTGTGTTGGTGGGAATGTGATGAAAAAAGAACTCTCACCCACTGCTGGTAAGAATGTTGTCTGGTTCAACCCCAATGGAAAATAGTATGGAGAGTTCTCAGTAAACTTAAAATTGAGCAACCATACAACCCAGCAATTCCACTTTTGGGAATCTACCCTTAGGATGGTAAAACATTCATTCAAAGGACATATGCACACCATTATTCATTGCAACACTCAGTACAATAGCTAAGATCTAGAAGCAATCTAGATGTACAAGAAAAGATCAGTGGATCATGACGATATGGTGTATGTATGTATGTATGTGTGAATCAATTCCCTTATATAATGGAATGCTATGAAGCTCTAAGGATTGATGAAATCATGCGATTTACTGCAACATGGAGAAAACTGTAAGATATCATGTGAAATGAAGTAAGCCAGAAGAAGAACAAACACAGAATTACATCACTTATATAGGTATTTAGAGTTACTGGTTAAGGAAATGCAATGATTTACGTGGGGGATACCTGGATCACCCTTGATCTGAGAATATACTGAGGAGGTCAAATATAGAGTGGTGGGAAGGGGAGAAGAGATAAATAAGAAGCAATAGAGGCAGATGTCAAGGTGATTCAGGTACATTAGTGGTATTATCATATGTGAATTATTAACTTGTTAGAAAAATCAGAATCATGATATTCAGTTTTGTTCCATAGATCTACATGTTTCTCTCTATACCAATACCATGCCGCTTTAATTATGACTGCTGTGTAGTAGAGTTTGAAGTTGGGGGAAAGTGATACCTTCTATCTTTTTTTTTTTTTTTTTTTGCTTTTTGGGTCACACCCGGCAATGCTCAGGAGTTTCTCCTGGCTCTGCACTCAGGAATTACTCCTGGTGGTGCTCAGGGGACCATATGGGATGCCGGGATTGAACCAGGGCCGGCATGGGCTGGCTGCGTGCAAGGCAAACACCCTACCTGCTGGGCTATCGTTCTGGCCCCATCTTTTTCCCAACGATTGTTTTACTATTCCTGGGGTTATACAAATTTCAGGTGTGTTTGGTAAATTTTTTTGAAGAATGTCATTGGTATCATTATAGGGACCACAAAAAATCTGTATAAAACTCTAGGGAATATTTTCGTATTGATAATGTCAACACTCCCAATCCGTAATCAGGGAATGTGTCTCCATTTTCTCAGGTCCTCTTTTATTTCTTGAAACGTTTTGTAGTTTTCTTTTTTAAAATATTTTATTATACCACTGTTAGATATACAATTACAAGATGTTCATGTTTGAATTTTGATACTACAGTGTTCCAACACCCATCTCTCCACCCAGGTCCATCTCCCATAACCAATGTCCCCACCTACATCCCCCTTCCCCCAGCCTACCTCCATGGCAGGTTCTTTATATCCTTTCTCTCTCTCTCTCTCTCTCTCTCTCCTTCTCATTTCCCTTTTGTACACATTATAGATTGTAATATATTCTAGAACATGATTGGTTCCACTAGTTTGATGTACTAGGACTGGACCACAAAAATTGTGGCTATTATGGTGAGCGAGTCTTATCCAGTTGCTTCCAATGCCCTACAGAGGTGATGGGCCCACTCCCAAAACCCATCTTGCCTCCTGGGAGCCTCAATATCAGCTGAGCTAGGGGAGAGCCGGATGGCAGCTCTCCCCCCCGTGTGTCTGAGTCTCTGCCTCATGGCCGAGAGCCCCGAGACAGTTTGTGGGCAGGGTCACCAGGCCTCTGGGATGGGTCAGAGAGGGAAGGGGTTCCCCAGCTCCATTTCCAGGAATGCCCGGTGACTTCTGCCTCCGAGAGCCGCCTACCTGGGCTCTAACTCAGCTGCTCTGAGCTGGTCTTGAGATCGGCATCTCTCTGCATGGGTTCTGATGAGCTGTAGGGTCCAGACCATGAAAATTGTGTCAATTACAGTGAGAGTCTCTTCCGGCTGCTTCCAAGGCCCTACAGAGGTGATGGGCCAACACCCAAAACCCATCTTGACTCCTGGGAGCCTCATGGTCATCAGAGCTAGGGGTGAGCCATATGGCAGTTCTCCCCCGTGCTTCTGAGACTCTGCATCATGGCCAAGAGCCCCGAGGCAGTTCATGGGCAGGGCCACCAGGTCTCCAGGATGGGTCAGAGAGGGGAAGGGGTACCCCAGCTCAATCTCAAGGAATGCCTGTGACTTCCACCTTTTTTTTTTGGCTTTTTGGGTTACATCCAGCAATGCTCAGGGGTTTCTCCTGGCTCTGCACTCAGGAATTACTCCTGGTGGTGCTCAGGGGACCAACCATATGGGATGCCGGGATCGAACCCGGGCCAGCATGGGCGGCCCGCGTGCAAGGCAAATGTCCTACCTGCTGGGCTATCGCTCCGGCCCCTGACTTCCACTTTTGAGAGCCACCTATCTGGGCTCAAACTTGGCTGCTTTGAGCTGGTCTTGAGATCAGTGTCTCTCTTGAATGGGTTCTGATGAGCTGTGGGGTCCAGACCGTGATAATGGTGGCTATTATGGTGAGAGTCTCATCTGGCTGTAGTTTTCTTTTCTTTCTTTTTTTGGGTCACACTCTGCAATGCTCAGGGGTTTCTCCTGGCTCTGCACCCAGGAATTACTCCTTGCGGTGCTCAGGGGACCATATGGGATGCCGGGATCGAACCCGGGCCGGCATGGGCCACCCGCATGCAAGGCAAACGCCCTACCTGCTGGGCTATCACTTCGGCCTTATACTTTTCTTTTTACAGATCCTTTACATTGTTTGTCAAACTGATTCTTAGGTATTTGATTTTCTGTGGCAAAATTGTGAAAGGAGTTGTTTCTTTAATATTACTTTCTTTACTTTTGTTATTTGCATATAGGAAAGCATTGACTATTGGGTATTGATTTTGTACCCTGCCCTCTGCTATAGGAATCTATTTCTAGGAGCTTTGAGAGAGAGTTTAGTGTTCTTTAGGTATAGTATCATGTCATCTGCAAATAGTAACACGTTGACTTCTTCCTTTCCTATCTGGAGGCCCTTAATGTTCTTTTCTTCTCATATTGCAATGGCAAGTACCTACAGTACTATATTGAATAGAAATGGTAAGAGTGGGCAAACTTGTCTTGTCCCCGATCTTAGGTGGAAGGCTTTTAGTTTTCTCCCATTGAGAAAGATGCTTGCTGTGGGCTTGTAGTAGATGACTTTGATGATATTGAGAAAGGCTTCTTCAATTCCCATTTTATGGAGAGTTTTAATTGTCAATGGGTACTGGATCTTGTAAATGCTTTCTATGTGTCTATTGATATAACGGTATGAGTTTTATTTTTTTCTTATTTATATGTTCTATTTTGTTGATTGACTTGTGGATATTGAACCATCCTTGCAGTCCTGGGATGAATCTACTTTGTCATGCTGTACAATCTTTTGATGAGCCTTTAGATTCTAGTTAATAATATTTTGTTGAAGATCTTAGCATCAGTGTTCCAGGGAGATTGGTCTGTAATTTCCTTTTTTTGTGACATCTCTCTCTGTTTAGGGTATCAGTGTGATATGCGCCTTATAGAAGCTGTTTAGGAGTGTTTCTGTTTCTTCTATTTACAGGAAGAACTTGAAAAGGACTGGCAGTATGTTCTACCTAAAGGTTTGAAGAATTCACTGTTGATACTATCTGGGCCTGGGCTTTTGTGTTTGAGCAGACTTTTGATTACTGATTCAATTTCCTTTATGGAGATAGGTTTGTTCAGGTACTCTAGATCTTGCTGCAGCCTTGTGAGGCTACAGGAATTCAGAAATTTGTCCATTTTTTCTAGTTTCTCTTGTTTCGTAGCATACAGACTCTCAAAGTAATTTCTGATGATCTCTTGAATTTCTCAAATATATGATCACTTTATCTTTGATAAAGGATCAAAAATATAAAGTGGAGCAAAGAAAGCCTCTTCAAGAAGCTTTGCTGGGAAAACTGGGTAGCTGCATATAAAGAAAATGAACTTAAACCTCCTTCTATTGCCCAAAAGTCAGATCAAAATGGATTAAATATCTCAACATAAGATATGAATCTATAAGATACATCAAAAAACAAAGAAAAAAAAGAAAAAATGCTCTACGACATTGAAGCTAAATGTATCTTCAAAGACAAAATACCATTGGCAAAGCAAATGGAAGCAAAGATAAATAAATGGGATTATATAAAACTGAAAACCTTCTGTACTTCAAAAGAAAAGGCGACCAAGATACAGTGACTGACCACAGAGTGGGAAAGAATATTCACCCATCCATCTGATAAGGGGTTAATATCCTTGATTTATCAGGCACTGGTAGAACTTTACAAGAAGAAAACAGCCAATCACATCAAAAAATGGGGAGAAGTAATGAACAGAAACTTCCAAAAAGAAGAAATTCGAAAGGTCGAAAATTATATGAAAAGGTGCTCTTCATCGAACATCAGGGAGATGCAAATCAAAACAACAATGACATATTTCTCACTCACAGAGACTGACACACATCCAAAAGAGCAAGAACAACCAGTGCTGGCATTAATGCAAGGAAAAAGGAACTCTCATTCACTGTTGGTGGGAATGCTGAAAGGTATAGCCCTTTTGGAAACCAATATGGACATTCCTACAAAATCCCAATATTGTGCTCCCATTTGACCCAGCCATACCACTCCTTGAATATCCCTGGAGATCCAAAAACATAGAGCAGATACACTATCTGCAGTTCCATAGTCTTCGCAGCACTATTCACAATAGCCAGAATCTGGAAACAACCTAGAATGCCCAGGAACAGACAACTGGAGAAAGAAATTGTGGTACATCTATATAATGGAATACTATGCAGATTTCAGAAAAGACAAAGTCATGAAATTTACCTGCAAATGGATGGACATGGAGATTATCATGCTAAGTGAAATTACTCAGATGGTAAAGAACAGATATAGAATGACTGCATTCATTCTATAAATATATACCAGTGTTCTACTAATTGTGAGAAACAGTAACACCAGACTAGAACTGTGTATTGAATATACACAAAGAAATTTACGTGATAATCCCTAAATGTCTGTAGGGTCAGCCACAAAGTGTAAGATTAGGAAGAGAGAGAGAGAAAGAGAAAGAGAGAAGAAAAGGAAAAGTGCCTGCTACAGAGGCAGGCTATGGATGGAGGGAGGGAATTTGGGGACATTGGGGGTGGTAATATGGCACTGTTGGAGGGACGGGTCCTGGAATAATGTATGACTAGAACCCAATCATGAACATCTTTGTAATTTTATATTTCATGATGGTATAATAAAAAATTTAAAAAACAATAATCAGAATCCAACAAGGGAGGTAATAGAGATATAAAGGAAAGAATTTTTTAAACCTATATGAACTGATGTGAAAATAAAATCACAAATGCTTAGCTCAGAATGTAATCACTCCGTTACTCAAACTCAGTTCCTCATCCCACTCCACCACAGCCTTAACTCATTTGCAATATCTTGAATACTTGAAGGGATGAGAATGTTTTGAATTTTGTCTCTCTTTAATAAATCTTCTATTTCCCTCTCTTTAGACATATATTGCTTTTAGGGTCATACCTGGCAATGCTTAGGGTCACTACTGGCTCTGCACTCAGGAATTACTACTACTGGCAGTGCTTATGGGACCATATGGGATACCAGGGATTGAACCTGAGTTGGCCACATGCAAGGCAATTGTACAATCTACCCATTGTACAATCACTCTAGCCCCTCTACTTAGAAGTTCAACCCAAATAAGCTGTATCAATTCTGACTTATTCTTCACAATCAACTAAAATTCCAGCATTCTAGGAAGCCCAATATTGCTTTTCCTGAAGCACCCCATAGATAATTTTTAGTATTTATTTCACAGATTGCAGCAGATCATGTCTGAAACCTGGCTGATGTTATTAATGCTTTGTCTCTTTTTTAAATACTGATTCCATTTCCTAGCACATCCTTCAGAACAGATGTAATGAGTAAATATTAAGGGCATTGTTATTCTGCACTTCCAGGCTGTGATGAGCTGGTGCATACCAGAGGTCTCATGAAAGCTGTATTCCTCTAGTTCTTAAAGGGAATGTTTTAGGAAAGGAGTTGTGCTGGCAAGAATCTGTGTTACAGATGATGTCTACTCTGTTCCACAATAGATGAAGTGTGGTGTAGCGCTGTAGAGTCTACTTAAAAGACCCAACTTATCACATTGTCCCTGAGACAAATTTATCCCATTGTCTTTCTGATCCATGGGTACTTTGTACAATATGACTTTCGTGTTTGAGAATCTCCACAGATACTCTGACTCTGAAATATACTAATACAATTATTTAAGAGTTTGGAAGAAAATTGTCCTTCCAGAATCCCTTAGGTCTCAGGAAACATGAAGAGCTATTAGATGGGCAGCTGGATTAGGGGAACTGGCATCCTACTGTGGGCAGGAATTTGACTCTTGCCAAGTTACCTTGTGTATGATCAAGTTTTGGGATAAGAAAGATAACCAAATTTACTGTCCTAGAAGACTATATAGACAATTATTTGTTGTCCTTTTGTGGGTTGGCTAATTTTATCCTGTTGGTATCCCTTTGGCTAACTGTGCAATTGCAATTGGGTGACGGCTAGACTGCAGTGATCTGGAGGACTGGCTGGGATAGAGGTCCAGAGCACAAATATGCTGCTGGCTGTTGAACTCAGCTTCTTTCTGTGTCTATTACTGGAGCACCCCATAGATAATTTGTATCATAATCTTGCTTCACCATTACTGGAGCAAGACGTGTGTATTCAGCTTTCAAAATATGGTGGCTGGATTCTGCATGGGAGCATCTGAAAATAAGAGTTCCTACTCGACCATATTCACACAGTAACCAAACTCATTGAGATTTGTAGGGAGTTCAAGATACCGCTTTGTCTAACGTTCATTGATTTAACTAAAGCCTTTGATTCTGTTGAGACCAAAGTGGTCATTGAAGCCTTAGCCAAATGGGGGTGTTCAAACCCAATACATCAAGATCCTTCGTGAGCTGTATTACAGATTCACCACCAGGATCTCACCATTCTACAAGAAAGTGATCATTGATGTCAAAAGCAGTTCAGCAGGGTGATACCATTTCACTGAAACTCTTCAGCACCACCCTCGAGAACATCATGTGACCATTAAAATGGGAAGGAATGGGAACGAAGAGATGGTTGATAACTATACCATCTCCCCTTCACTTATCATTCTAATAACACCAAATATTAGCCAAGAGGCACAAATGCTGGCTGACTTCGACCGAAAATGTGGAAAGTTAGGTTAGAGCTGAATCTCAACCAAACAATGTTCATGAAAAATGAACTAGTTCCAGAGGCCTCATTCATTCTCAAAGGAACAAACACTTATGAATGCAGCAGTTATGTGTACCTAGGTTGAGAAGTCAACATGATGAATGACCTAAAAGCTGAGCTGTGCAGGAGGAAGAGAGCATTGTGGAGCGCCTTCAGGAGCATTGAAGAAATACCTAAAAGGACAAAGAACCTCTGACTCTGAGCACATCTCTTTGACTCCACTGTTCTCCCTGCAGTAGCATATGCCTCAGAGACCGGGGCCCTACGAAAGAAGGATGAGAATGCCATTTGGGTCTCCCAAAGAGGAATGCAAAGAGTTATACTTGGAATATTACTCCTCACTCAAGTAAGAGAAGGAATCTGAAGTTCCAACTTCCATCGATGATCAAGAGTCAGGGACACTGTCTTATTTGCCAAGGCATCGAAAATCAAATGGGCTGGACATGTAGTGCGACTTGGAGATGACCGCTGGACTAGAGCCATTACTGACTGGATTCCTTGTGATGTCAAAGATCACGTGGCCGCCCACCTACAAGATGGTCAGACTTCTTTGTCAAGACCATGAATGAAGAGTTTGAGGCTCTTCATATTCCTGAAGTAAGCAGATGCCATTGGGCTACACTAGCACATGATAGGGACAAATGGAAGCAAATCAACGAATAATGGGATGTCAAGTGATCAAGTGACTAATCCAGGTTGATTTAATAAAAACATCTTAATTGAAGCTCAGGATTCTCAGAAAAACTTTTTTGTTTGTTTTAGTTTTTATTATTTTTTTAGACTCTAAACACTTTTTAAAAACTTTATTTAAACACTGATTTACAAAGTTGTTCACAGTACAGTTGATGCAAGTACTCATAATTTCAACAGACTCCAAACACCAATGTGCCCTTACTTGCCATCAAAGACCCTCATTTCCCTCTCTCCTTCCACCCCCATGCCTACTCCCTTAGCAAGCACTAATTATATTGCTTATTACAACATATACACCAGAATGATATTGCTAAAGTCATGACCTTTATACCGAGTTGTTGCCTGTGAATTGGACCATCTGTGTTATTGATTTCACTTACTGAACTTATAATGTAGTGGGCTTATACTCAATATTTTAACAAAGACATTTAAGTTTTAATTTCTTACAAATATTCAATATTTCACCCTGAACCCACCAGAATAAAACATTTTAAAAGTTATTTTTTATTCAAATGACATTGGTTAACAAGAGTTTAAATGATATAATGTTACCTATCATCCCCACCATGAATGTGCAAATATTTTTCCACCAGAGTCCAATAAACCCTTTTTATTTCTTTGCTTTTTGGGTCACACCCAGCGATGCTCAGGGGTTACTCCTGGCTCTGCACTCAGGAATTACTCCTGGCGTTGCTCGGGGGACCATATGGGATGCTGGGGATCGAACCCAGGCTGGCATGGGCCAGCTGCGTGCAAGGCAAACGCCCTACCCGCTGGGCTATAGCTCCGGCCTCCAATAAACCCTTTTATTTTTGTTAATTTATTATATGTTAATTAGATTTTAAACAAATCACCATGAAATGCACAGTTACAAAATTTTTTCATGATTGCATTTCAGTCATACAATGTTCTAATATGCTCCCTTCACCAGTGTACATTTCCCACCACCAATGTCCTCAGTTACGCTCCCACCCCGTCTCTATGGCAGGTACTTTCTCTCTCTCTCTCTCTCTCTTTCCTTTCCATAAACTCTTTTAGCATCTATCTCCTTTGGTACTCACAGTTCCTCTGTCAGAGTCTAAAGGTTGGTTTTTGTTGGATATTATTTTTTTATTTGTTTCAGAGAGTAATATTTGTAATTTTTGTTTGTACAAGGGAAGTCTCTAAGGCCAATTTACAGTTAAGAGATGGTATGAATATCTCCTTTCCATGGGAGATATGTTAAAGAATGTTTAGTCATCTTTAGTTCACCTCAGTCTGGTAATATGCTTACATAAGAACCTAAGGATTGGAAACTCCTTCAGACAAGGATAGCACAGATAAATGTAGCCAAACATTTTTGGGGTATGATAGGGAATATAATTTTATTCCCTCTGTTAAACTATAGAGAGTCTGTAGCTTAACCCATCTTTAGTCAAAGCATATGTCTCAGGATCAGCATCAGATTAAAAAAGGAAAAATAAAGAGGTCCATGACTTTTAAAAAGTAATATCATATTCTTTTGGATGTGTGCCTGTCTCTGTGGTGTGAGATGATACCTCATTGCTGTTTTTTATTTGCATCTCCCTGATGATTAGTGATGAAGAGCACTTTTTCATATACCTTTTGGTCATTTGAATTTCTTCTTTTTGGAAGTTTCTGTCATTTCTTCTCCCCATTTTGATGGGATTGGCTGTTTTCTTCTTAAAAAGTTCTACTAGTGCCTGATATATCATGGATATTAACCTATTATCACATGGATGTTGGGTAAATATTCTTTCCCAGTCTGTGGGCTCTGTATCTTGGTCACTCTTTCTTTAGAGGTGCAGAAGCTATTCGGTTTTATATAATCCCATTTGTTTATCTTTGTTTCCATTTGCTTTGCCAGTGGTGTTTCGACTTTGAAGATCCCTTTAGTTTCAATGTTGTAGAGTGTTTTTCTTGTGTTTACTTTGATGTACCTTATAGACACATGTCTGATGTTGAGATCTTTAATCCATTGTGATCTGACATTTGGGGAGATCCAGCAATACCCCTCCTAGGAATATACCCTGGAGACTCAAAAACACATAGCAGAAATACTATCTGCATTTCTATATACATTGCAGCTCTATTCATGATAGTCAGAGTCTGGAAACAACTTAAATGCCCGAGAACAGAAGACTGGCTAAAGAAACTATGGTACATCTACATAATGGAAAACTATGCAGCTGTCAGAAAAGATAAAGTAAAGAAATTTACCTGCAAATGGAGGGACATGGAGACTATCATGCTGAGTGAAATTAGTCATATGGAAAAGCACAGATATAGAATGACTGCATTTATTAATGGGATATACAATATTCCAGTGTTGTACTAATTGTGGGAAATGTTAATGCCAGGCTAAAATTGAACATTGGACATACACAAAGGGATTTACATGATAATCCATAACTCTCTGTAGGGCAAGCCACAACGTGTAAGAGAAGAGAGAAGGAGAGAGAAAGAGAGAGTGAGAGACAGAGAGAAGAAAAGGAAAAGTGTCTGCTATAGAGGCAGACTGGGGGGAGGTGAGAGGGAATTTGAGGCCATAGGTGGTGGGAATAGGGCACTGTAGAGGGAAAGATGCTGGATGGATCAATGTATGACTGAAACCCAATCATGAACATTTTTATAACTGTATATTGCACGGTGGTATAATAAAAAAAATTTTAAAAAGTAATGTCATAAATGGGGTAAGTGGGAAGGGATGTCTTACAGTGTTAGCAGACAGTAATGTATTGAACAAAATTATCATAAGAGCTCCTAATCAGCTTGACTGCCTATAGCAGAGCACTGGGTTGCAGATTTGGTCTATTCTTTTTTTTAATTTATTTTATTTTACCACCGTGAGATATCACTATCTTCCCTTTCATCCTCGATTTGCTCGAGCGGGCACCAGTAATATCTCCATATGTCCTGTCTCATGCTAGTAGAGCCCAAGAGCATCTGCTTGCTCCAGGAACATAAAGAGCCTCAGACAATTATATTAGGTCATGGGAATGACCTAATATAATTGCTACTGGTATTTGGCATATCAACTACAACACGGGCAGCTTGCCAGGCTTGCCGTGTGGGTGGCATACTCTTGTAGTCACCTCTAAACACAGTATTTATTGGTGAACTGCACAGCCACAAGACCTCCCACGTGCCTCGTGAGCAGCTGAGCACAGGGAGAGCAAGTAGCAGCTCTGCCCAATGTCTGTAAGTCTCTGGATCAGCATACCTGGGCCGGATTTAAAAAAAAAAATGAGATATATGAGATTTCTCACCATGAGATATACAGTTACAAAACTTTTCATGATTGAGTTTCAGTCATGCAGTGTTCCAACACACATCCCCCCACCAGTGCACATTTCACACTGCCAATGTCCCCGGATTCCCTCCTCCCTCCCCAGCCTGCACATCTCTTTGCCTATCTTCAATGATCAGTTATAATTTGGTATTACCATTTTCAACAATTATCACACTGGTCCCTTTTCTGTCTTACCTAACCTCTGACTCACACGCATTTGCAGTAGATTCCAACCACTGACAAGTCCTCCTGATCCATGTTTTGCTTTTCTTTGAATATTAGCATAATATTATTTTTTATCCTACAAATGAATGCAGTCATTATGTATTGTCTTTTTCCCTCTGGCTAATTTCACTTCATGTCCGTCCATTTATAGGCAAATTGCATAACTTCATTTTTTCTTTATAGCTGCATAGTATGCCATTGTGTAGATGTGACATAGTTTTTTTTTTTTAATCCAGTCATCTGTTCTTGGGCATTCAGATTGTTTCCAGATTCTGGCTATTGTGAACAGTGCTGCTATGAACAAAGAAGTGCAGATGGTGTTTCTGCTGTGTGATTTTGGGCTCCCAAGGTAATTCCCAGGAATGGTATTGCTGGGTCAAATGAGAGCTCAATTTATAGTGTTTTTGAGGAATTTTCACATGGTTTTCCACAAAGGACCTCTTCTTATATTCTGAGGTTTTCTTAGAAGTATTCATAGAGCTTAGGTAGACTCATGTTATTCACTGAGAAAAACATTCTTTGGACTTTGATTAAATTTCTCACTGGTTTACATGTCTCTGCATATCTCTTGTTAAAATTAAATTCAAAATGCACACCAAACTTGAATGAAAATCCCTGAGCAGGCAAAATTATTTAAGCAATGTAAGCAAAACTAAATCTAGCTTGGTTCATAAACATAGGAGAAATTTCATTTTTTCTCTGCAAGTGCTTCTCATAATCATAAAAGAAGCTTGAGTCATCTTCCCAAAAATGTCTGAGATAGTCACTTTTACTCAATGTTGCCAGTTGGAAATCCCTATTGTAATAACTAATTGTAAAGTTAAATAATTTTCTCATTTCTACCTTAGAAGTCAATTTATATAACTTCATGCCCACCTGTTTTAAATGTAAACCTCTAAATTCAAAAGCTCTCCTTATATACACAGAAAATTCTTACTAAAAAATAAATTATCAATCAGGTGGTTTGAATTTTTTCCTGGATTTTGGAACCAGTTAATTAACTTTTTCTTTTGGAAACTAGGAACACAATTTCCTAAGGGATACTGACAGCTTGGCTCTTCATTTTACAGAAGATACTAACAGAAAGCCCACTTTGAAAAGAGCATCAGCTTCCTGAACTGTGAGTTATCATTTGTTTTGTTGGATAGAAACCTTGTCAAGGGTAGGTAGAGGGTTTTCTATTCTTATTCATCTCTTGATGCCTTTGTTGTACATAGGAGACTCTCAATGAAGTCTTGGGTTTCAGGAATTAAAAAGGTCTAATATATCTTTCTTTGAGGTTGCCTTCATGAGACTGAATGGCTCTAAGCGCGGTGCCTTGAGATGCTTTGCTCCTGAACGGAAGAAGTTGTCTTTTACTTTGAAGAATTGGTGACCAGACTGAAGGGAGGAGAGATGACTCACTGGAGAGGCCCTGGTCGCCTTGGAAGGGAGGAGACTTGGATGAACACACTGCTTGAGGAACTGCTCCAAGGCTTGCCTTGTCATGATTCCTTGCCTGCTTTTAGTCAACAGGGTCATTAGGTTATGTGGCACAGGGCCCTGACTCTAACTCTAAGAGCATGGAAAGATGGGTGGACGACAATCCAGGTCCAAGACCCGCTATAAATTTGTCATGATTCAATTTCCATTTTTAGACTCTACACCATGTGCTTATATTTGTTTGTGTCTGATGAGGCCTGGGAATTAGATAACTTGAGGACAGTTGGCTGTTCAAACACATGTTCTTGGCTTCTTGGGGTGTTAATGTCTGGAAAAACGCAAAAAGCTGTAATTGGTCCCTATGAGAGTAGCTTTCACCCCTACCACTGCCTTTCCCTGGAATTCATGGTTATATAATTTCTTAAAAATATCAAATCGAATGATTATTCCTGGTGCCTGTAGCTCTTCTCTGATGGGACCTTAGGCAATAAAAGTCTTTATGGACTGACAAAACCAGACAGTACTAAAATCTTGAACTTTTAATTGTAGACTCTGTCTTGGTCTTATTTTTTTCTGCAAATTACAGAGTAAGACCAGAGAGTGACTGAAAGTTATTTTCTAAGAGGGAAGTGGGAAGGAGCAGGGAAGTTGAGGGAAAGGAAAAGAAAATCAAAGCCACAGTATTTTAACAGATAGTGAAGACATAGGAGCAACATAAAGGAAGTGTCCTGAAGGATGGGAAACTGAAACATTTATTCACTGGCTCTCTACTTTTTGGATAGTCCTTTCAGTATTGCTTTCTATGTTGTCCTGGATACTCTTGAATTGGGCTTATCAGGGTCTTGAAATACTGCAGAAGACCTGGAGGTAGGGGTGGGGTGAGCAGAAGCACATATGCCTGGAGTCAGAGACAGTCAGAATTAAGTCTGAACTCACGAAGAATTGTCCATCAAGGTGGCAAGAATCAGCAGTGTGCTGAGCAGACAAGAAGTAGACATCTACTTTCAACATGACTTCAGGTGATGTCTTTGACTACGAGTAATGATCATTGGGATGTACTCTTTGAGAAAAATAGTGAATAAAGGTTTGGTGGTGGTCGTAACAAATTCTGTGATGTTTAGGGTAGAATTTGGACTAGTTAAAAGGTATACCACTACTCTCTACTCACTTTCAACAATTTAGGGTAATTTTACTTATGAGACCAAAACTTCTTTACAGAATTTCAAACCAGTGATAATGCTAACAAATAAATCCTGTCCTTCCTCTCTATACCCCTCCAACTTGTTCCCATACCCTTTTTCACCCTCTTCCTCTGAGCACCAGGTAATCTTAATACTATTGTAAGTGCCCATTTCTATTTTCTCCTGTCAATTTTTTTCTCCTGTTAATTTTCTATTTTCCATTTCTATTTTCTCCTGTTAATTTCTTTTTCTCCTGTTAATTTTATTTTCTCATATTGCACGTGTGAGTGAAATAATGCGATACTTTCCCTTTGACTCATTACTTTCCATAATTCCACTGAGTTTCTGTCATTTTACAACAATTTTTGCAATGTAAAAATTTTGTCACTTTAGGGGCCAGAGCGATAGCCCAGCGGGTAGGGTGTTTGCCTTGCAGCGGCCGGCCTGTGCCGGCCAGGGTTCAATCCCCAGCATCCCATATGGTCCCCGAGCACCGCCAGGAGTAATTCCTGAGTGCAGAGCCAGGAGTAACCCCTGAGCATCGCCGGGTGTGACCCAAAAAGCAAAAAAAAAAAATTGTCACTTTAAATACTAAAATACCTTTTCATTGTGTTTATATGCTACGAATTTCTTATCTAAATAAATGCTAAGAGCATCTTTGGTTGTTTCTAGTCTTAGTTCTTGTAAAGCTGAAACAAACACTGGGGAAACTAACCCCTTTTCTGATGAGCTTTTAGTAATCTTTGAACAGATTACATAATAGTTTTAGTTTAGCTCCTTGAGGATACCATGTACTCTTTTCTAAGCAGAAATTTGGAGCTTTACCAACAATGTGTGAGTGTTCATCTTTCTCAGTATCTTCACCAGCACTTAACACCGCTCATTTTAATGAAAGCTTCTTACTTTCAGGCAGTGTTATCTCTTGCGGTTTCAATTTGCATTTACCTGAAATTAATGATGGTGAGTATTTAAAAAGTTGTGTAGTGGTCAATTTATGGAGGAGTGTGTATTTATTTCTTTTCCCCTTATTTAATGTGGATGCTTAATTTGTTGTTGTGTTTTATGAGTTCTTTATATGTGTTGGCTATTAGTCCCTTGTCATAAATATGATTTAAAAATATGTTCTCCCTTTTTAGATGCCTTTTTTCTTACTAATAGTTTCTTTTGCTGTGCTGAATGGTCACTGCACAGTGGTATCCCTAGAACCCAAGCTATAGAGGAATTTCAGAGGATGGGAAGAAAGTGGTTACTGTTCTAGTGTATCCATGGTACAAGTTTCCCAGGACCTGTAGTTGCTTGAACTGAGGAAATGTTCTATAATCACTGTCTGTTCAAGTTAGATTTCTCTGGTTATACTTTCTCAGAAGCTGTGACCCAGCTTGATTTCAATAGGGTTTGAAAGCTGAGTTCTTCTGCTCAAGTAAGAACAGGGTAGAAAAGTACTGAGGATGGCTGACAAAACAGAAAGGTTGACCAGAGGTCTGCTATTCCCTGGTGGGTAAGAGGCTGATATGTCACTGGATACCCTAGGCTTCTAACTAACCCTCCATAGTTTCACTGGAGATGTTAGTTCCAGCTGCCATTGATAACCAGCAAATCCTGGGAAATGAGGAGTCAGACACAGGGTTAAGCAGGGGTTTTCCTGATCACTTGTCTCCTCCCAGCTGAGTCCACAATTAGGGCTGCATATGCAGAAGGCTCTGTATACAACTGGGCCACAGGAATGGGGGAACTTTTCCAGAGTCTGGCATTACATGTACTACAGATCCTGCAGGATTCTCAGATCACAGGTGTGATGGTTTCTGTAGATGTATGAAGCTGATGAGGAAAGGGTGGCATGGGTTTTAAGAAGGTCAGGTTTTCATAAAATTGGGATTACAGCGTGGATAATTCCACACCGAAGGCTATAGGCACTCTAAGACTCATCGAGGTCTGGGGCAGGAGTGGAGGGACTGCAAGTACTGTAAGCCTTGTTGAGTGCTAGAAGATGTGAGGAAATTATGTAGGAGAAATTATGTAGGAGTCCCCTGAGAACTATGGTTGCAAACATGGTAGACCTTTCCAGGGACTAGAGTTGAAGTTATGGAGAGCCTTGCAGGGAAAAGGAACCTTTGACCTGTAGGTTCTTTAGTGTATGGGGAACTGCAGTCACAGATCAATTGGGACATATAGAGAGCTCTAGGGACCTGCGGAGGGACAGAGTCTGTCAGGTCATAGACAAATGAGGAATGTAGTAGGCAACAACTTCCTAGAGGCTCTCAAAGGGGGAGAGCCAGCTCCCATCCATAAAAAGCTACTACCATACTTCAAAGCCACTGCCAGACCCAAACATATCTCCAAACTCTACAACACTGATATCCCAGTAGTAGTATACCAGATTGAATGGGAATGTAATACAGAAGCCAACCAATCTCGACTAAGAGAAACATTAATGCAGAAAGCTTAACTAAAAACCAGTTAGTAAAACCTTAGAATTAATGTCCAATGGTGAAATATGACACTTTTCACAACTTTTCTTCCACAGAAATATTTTTGATCAATCCATTAGCCTTATAATGGTAATAAGCAATATAAAATAAACTACTGTGGACCTGCTTTGGGGGCAGGGTTTAGGACAGGTTGGGAAAATAGAGACACAGTTGGAGGAAAGGTGGCAGTGGTGGTGGGGTTGGTGTTGGAATATTAAATGCCTATAACAAATCTTTATAAACCACAGTGTTTACATAAAGTGGGGAGAAAACAACAACAAAAAACCCCAAATCCATGGTGGTATTTACTGGTTGTAGGAGAGGAATTTGCTTATCTGACGGTCCATGGATTTTAGCAGGGGCCCATTAATTTGTGGGCTATGGATTAAGCCTCTTAATAGTTGTCAATCTACTTGTTTTCTTCCCAGAGGTGGGTAGAGCTCTTATTATAGATTTGTCCTCAAGGTCTAAATTCTAGACTCCAGAAGCACTGATGGTTGAAGGGGTCAGAGAGAAAGCACAATGGGTCAGGCCTCACATACTGAACACATGCACATTTTCCTTGAACACCTCCCAAGTTCAATCCCTGGCACTCCATCTGGTCTCCTGAGCCCACCAGAAGTGATCCCTGATGGCACAGCCAAGGGTATGGCTCCAAAACAAAGCTAAACAAACAAATAACAGAAGTACTTATTTTACCTATCTGTACTAGTATCTGTGTTTACAATTTTTGGTTCATTTTAGGAATTGAATCACCATGAGATACACAGTTACAAGGCTGTCCATGATCGGATTTCAATATTCCAGCACCCATCCCTCTATCACTGTACATCTCTCACCACCAGTGTCCCTCCTTTTCCTCCTGCCACCCCCCCATTTTGTCCCAGCCTGATTCTATTGCAGATACTCTCTTTCTCTCTCCCTTTGGGCTATATGGTTTGTACACCAGACAATGAGAGGTTATCATGTTTTTTTCTTTACCTACTTTCAACATGCAGTTCTTATCTAGAGTGATCATTTACAACTATATTTGTCGTGCGTGCGGTGCCTTCTCTATCCCAACTGTCTTTTCTCCAAGCACTTGAAGCAGTCTTCTAATCTCCTGTTCTTGTGTTTTGTATTATGTTTTTTATCCCACAAATGAGTGTAGTCCTTTTATGTTTGTCCCTCTCCTTCTGATCATTTTTACTCAGCATGATACCCTGTATGTAGCTCCAATCATAATGAATTTCATGACTTCATTTTCCCTAAGAGCTGCATAGTATTCTATTGTGTAGATTTACCATAGTTTCTTTTTTTAACCAAAAATCTGTTTGGGGGCACTCGGGATGTTCACAGATTCTAATTATTGTGAAGAGTGCTGCTGGGTACTAGCTAACGGAAATCCAAAAAAATGTTTTTAATTAAATCACTGTGAATACACAGTTACAAAATTGTTCATTGTTCAGTTTCAGTCATACAATTTTCTCTCTCTAAGTTTCTCTATCTCTCTCTTTCTCTCTCTTATTTTCCTTTTTTGGCATTGTGATTGGCAAAAATGTAACTGAAAGAATATCAATTGTATCACTTTACCTTCCTTTTAACACTCAGTTTTGTCCAGAGTGATCTTTTCCAACAATCATTGTAATAGTGGTCCATTTTCTGTCCTAACTGCCCTCCCCTTCCACCTGCATGTTCTACCAGTGCCTTATATAACACTGTCTTCCCGTTCATCATCGGTTTGCTTTCGAGACGGGCACTAGTAACATCTCCATATGACCTGTCTCATGCAAGTAGAGCCCAAGGGCACCTGCTTGCTCCAGGAACATAAACAGCCTCAAACCATTCCATCAGGTCATGGGAATGAGGTGCCTTATATATCGTGGATATTATCCGCTTATCAGATGAGTGTTGGGTAAATAATTTCCCGCATTCCATGGGTTGTCTTTGTAATATGGTCATTGTCTTTGTATTCTGGTCATCATTTCCTGTGAAGTACAGACACTTCTTAGTTTATTGTAGCCCCATTTGTTTATTGTTGCTTTTACTTGCTTGATAAAGTAAAAGCAACTTGGTGTTTCATTAGTCTTAATGTCATGGAGAATTCTGTCTAGGTTTTCTTGTGTGTACCTTTCAGATTCAGGTCTGATATCAAAGGTTTTAGTCCTTTCATTGGGATCATTGTTCATGACTTTAGAAAGAGGTCTGAAATTTTTTTTGCAAGTAGCTGACTAGTTTTTTTTTTTTTTTTGCTTGTACCCAACACAAGGCTGGTCTGCTGACCAGCCTATAACAGCCTGGCTTGCGGCCACAAGCGGCAGAGCACTTCATCAATAAATGCTGGATTTTGAGATGATTACAAGAGTATGCTACCCGCAAGGCAGAGCCTGGCAAGCTACCCATGTCGTATTTGATATGCCAGATACCAGTAACAATTATAGACCTCATTCCCGTGATCTGATGGAATGGTTTGAGGCTCTTTATGTTCCTGGAGCAAGCAGGTGCCCTTGGGCTCTACTTGCATGAGACAGGTCATATGGAGATGTTACTGGTGCCCGCTCGAGCAAATTGACGATGAACGGGAAGACAGTGATACAGTGATACCCAACACAACTGGCTGAAGAGGCTTTTCTTGCTCCACTTCATACTTTTTGCTCCTCCATCAAAGAGTAACTGATCATATAGCTGAGGGTCTGACTCAGGATATTCTACTCTATTCCACTGATCTGTGGGTCTGCCTTAGTTACAGTTCCATGCTATTTAAATTACTATAGCTTTGTAGTACAGTTTCAAGATGGGGAAAGTGAAGTCTCCTATCTTTTTGCCCCAGGGACTACTTTAGATATTCCGAGGGAGGGGGTGTTATTGTTCCATACAAATTTCAGGAATGTATGATCTATTTTTTTAAAAGTGATATTGTTATCCTATAGGAAGTACATTGATTCTCTAAAATACTTTGAGGAGTTTGTGACCTTGGTGATATTCTTCCCAATCTTTGAGAAGGAAATTTGTTTCTGTTCCCTAAAATTGTTCTTTTTCTTTTTTATTTCTTTACTGATTGTGGCCCCAAAACAGAAGAAATGAGCTTCTTCAGAAAGGGAAAAGTCCCCAAATGAAATTTGAAGGTAACTGGGAGGAGTGAATATGGTTTGGGTATTTCTGTGACTATTGAGTAATTGTGTTTATGCTATTGCTGGATCATGTCAGCTGGAATCCCAGATTGTAATTGGGCAGGTGTAGAAAAATGGTGTGCCTCATTTATCCTGTGAATTAAAGTTGAATATGAGGTGCTTACTTTCAAAATTTTTATGTATGGGCTGGAGCAATAGTACTGTAGGGCATTTACCTCGCACACGATGGACCCAGGCTCAGTTCTCAGTATTCCCATGTCATCAGTCCCCATGAACCACCAGGAGTGTTTCCCAACTGTAAAGCCAGAGGTAACCTGCATTGCTGGGTGAGGCCCAAAGTAAATACAAAAGAAAACACCCCCAAAATAAAAACAAATAAAAGGACTACTTAATCAGTTTGGGTTTCCTTTTCTCTCTGAAAATTTAACTTACCTTGACTTTATTATAGTCTGCTATAGATTTCTAAGTAGCTAGAAGAAATCTAGGTGCTTCTAGGTGCTTAGAGCTTTTATATAGACCTGCGTAGGACAGGAGAGATAGTAGAGAGGTTAAGGCACATTGGCCACCTTGCATGCAGCCAGTCAATACCCAACATCACATATGATCTCCCAGGTATGGTCTCTGAGCACAAAGCCAGGAGTAAGCGTTGAGCATTGCTGGGTGTGACCCCCCAATTAGGCTCTCCCCCATGACCTACTTATAAGCATGTGAAAAGGTAATTTTTGTATATTTAAGTCAGAACCTTAGGACATGAAGCCTGAGTGCAGTAATTCCTTAAAAACTCATCGGGGGCTGGAGCAAATTATTTTTTCTTTTTGGGTCATACATTTTGATGGCCCAGGGGTTAATCCTGGCTCTGCACCCAAATTACTCTTGGTGGTACTCAGAGGACCATATGGGATGCTGGGGATCAAACCCAGATTAGTGGTGCATGAGACAAGCATCCTACCTGCTGTGCTATCACTCCAGCTCTTAAAATAATACAATTCATTTATTTTAATTAATTTATTTTTTATTATACCACCATGAGATTCTGCCCTTCGAGGTGTTATAGGTAGGGCTGTGGTGCCCAGCTGCATCAGCAGGTGGCAGAGAGGAGACAGGCTTGTCTACAAGCAGGGTTCTGCCCCATGGGCTCTGGATGGTTGATGATCAGACATAGAAAAAGATTAGCCCCCTGGGATGAACCCAGAGTCACAGCAGAGCCTGGCAAGCTACCTGTGGCATATTTGATATGCCAAAAACAGTAACAATAATGGACTTCATTCCCAATGAATGGAGATGTTACTGGTGCCCACTCGAGCAAATCGATGAACAACGGGAAGACAAGTGACAAGTTTGACTGATTCTGAGGTCCTTGATTTTCGAGGTACAATTGTTTTTTTTAATTAAAAACTCTTTATTCTATTTCAATATTTGTATAGAGGACAACCATGAACTTTTTCATGTCAATTTTGTATCCTGCCACGTTACTATAAAAATATATTGTTTTCTGTAGAGTTTTAAGGATTGTCTAAATATAGTATCATGTCCTCTGCAAAAAGCAAGAGTTTGACTTCTCACTGGATGAGATGCCCTTGACATCTTGTACTTGATTAATTTCTAAGGCAAGTACTTCTAATAAATACTGAATAGAAGTTGTGAGAGTGTTCAAACTTGTTTTGTGCAAGAGTTAGAGGTAAGACTTTTAGTTTTCCCCCTTAAGTATAGTGTTTGTTGTGGACTTGTGGTAAACAGCTTTGACTATATTGTGTATTTGACTTTATTGTGTGTATATTGTGTAAATTTCCTTCAACTACCTTTTTGTTGAGAGTTTTTATCATGAGTAGTTGGTGGATCTTTTTCAAATGCTTTCTCTGTGTCCACTGATATGACCAGATGTTTTATTTATTTATTTTTATTAAAAATATTTTTAACTAAATCACCGTGAGATATACAATTACAAAGATGTTCATGTTTGGGTTTCAGTCAGTGTTCCAGCACCCATCCCTCTAGCAGTGCACATTTCTCACCACCAATGTCCCCTGATTCCCTCCCCACTCCCCTGGGATGCCTCTATGACAGACACTTTGCCTCTCTTTTCTCTCTCTTCTCTCTCTTTCTTCTCTTACACATTGTGGCTTGCAATACAAAGAGGTTATCATGAATATCCCTTTGCCTATATTCAATGCTCAGTTCTAGGCTGCTATTATCATTTCCAACCATTATTAGCACATTGTTTCCTTCTCTGTCTTACCTAATCTCTGAATCCCACACACTTGAGGTAGACTCCACAGACTGAGAGGGCCCTTGATCCATATTTTGCCTGACTTTGGTTATTGGTATTATTCTATTTTTTATATTCCAAAAATAAATGCTCTTAATGTCCTTTTTTTCTCAGATTGCAATGAAAAGTACTTCCAGTACTATATTGAATAGAAGTGGTGAGAATGGGCAGCTTTGTTTTGTCCCTGATCTTAGGGGGAAGGCTTTCAGTTTTTCCCCATTGAGAATGATGCTTTCTATGGGCTTGTGGTAGATACTTTGACTATATTAACGAAGGTTCCTTCAACTCCCTTTTATGGAGAGCCTTTATCATGAACGGTTGTTGGATCTTGTCAAGTGCTTTCTCTGTGTCTATTGATATGATCACATGGTTTTTCTTTTTTCTCTTATTGATGTGATGTATTATGTTCATTGACTTGTGAATGTTGAATCATTCTTGCACCTAGGGATGATTCTATTTGGTCATGATTTATAATCTTTTTGATGAGCATTTGGATTCTGTTTGCTAGTATTTTTTTAAAGATCTTAGCATCTGTGTTCATCAGGAAGATTAGTCTGTAGTTTTCTTTTTTGTGATGTCTGTCTGCTTTGGGTATCAGGGTAATATGTGCCTCATAGCAGCTGTTTGGAAGTGTTTCTGTTTCTTTTATTTCCTGGAAGAGCTTGAAAAGGACTGGAGCAGGTCCTCTTTAGAGGTTTGGAAGAATTTACCTGTAAATCCATCTGGAACTGGCTTTTGTGTTTGAGCAGACTTTTAATTACTGTTTCAATTTCTTTGATGGTGACAGGCTTTTTTGGGGATTGCAGGTTTGTTGTCTCAGCTGTGTGAGGCTATAGGACTTCAGGAATTTGTCTATTTCTTCCAGGGTCTCTTGTTTTGTGTCATACAGACTCTCAAAGTTATCTTTGATGATGTTTTGAATTTCCATGGTTTTTGTTATGATGTCCCCATTTTCATTTCTGATTCTATTAATTTGGGTTCTCTCTTTCCCTTTCCTTGCTAATCTTGCAAGTGGTTTGTTGATCTTGTTTATTTTTTCAAAGAACCAGATCTTGGTTTCATTAATCTGTTGGCTTGTATTTTTGGGATTCCAGCTCACTGATTTCCACTCTAAGTTTTATTGTTCCCTTCTTTCTGCCTGGATTGAGCTCCTTTGGTTGATCTTTTTTCTAAGTTTTTCAGCTGTGAAGTCAGGTTACTTATTTTCTGACGAGAGCTTGCTGAGCTATGAATTTTCCTTTTAACACTGCTTTTGCTATAACCCACATGTTCTGATAGCTCATGTCTTCATTTTCATTTGTATCCAGGAATCTTGCATTTCTTTGATTTCTTTTATGACCCACTCGTTGTTCAGCAGTGATCTGTTGTTTCCAGGTATTTGGATTGACTGTTTCTGTTTTTTTATATTTTATTTATTTTTTAAAAATATTTTATTATACCACCCTGAGATACACAACTACAAGATGTTCCTGTTTGAGTTTTGGTTATACAGTGTTCCAGCAGCCATTCCTCCACCTGTGCCCATTTCCCACCACCAAATGTCCACACTTCCCTCCCCCCTTCCCCTAGTCAGCCTCTATGGCAGGTTATCTCTTTTCTGTCTTTCTCTATATCTATTCTCTCTTTCTCTTTTCTCTCTCCTCACTTCCCTTTCTTACACATTGTGGGTTGTTATAAATACATTTAGAGGTTATCATGTGTATCTTTTTGCCTATATTTAATGCTCAGTTCTCGAATGGTATTATTTTCAATGATTATCAGCACACTGTTCACTTCTCTGTCTTACCTAGCCTGTGACTCCCACACATTTGTGGTATACCAGGTTTTGAGATATATCATGGGCACAAAGTACCCACTCGCTATGGGGATTGGGATGTGTCCAGCTGTGGAGTCCGGGCCGGAGGATGACTGTGGTTATGTTGCACAGGTTTTCTGATTTCTGGGAGCCTGGCGGAGAACAGGCTAAGGAGCCTGTTTGTGGTTAACTTTTATTTTCAGTGCATCATGGTCTGAAAAGATAGTTGACACAATTTCTATCTTTTTATGATATTGAGGTATATTTTGTGGCTCATCATGTGCCACTTGGAGAATGTTCATGTGCAGTGTAAGAAAATGTGTATTAGCTCTTTTGAGATGACACAAGCCCTGTATATATCTACTATCCCTCTTCTTTCCATTTCATCCTTTTTGGGATTGGGGCTGGGCAGAACAATGGTGGGGTGGCTAATCAGGCCTCCTCCTTATCCACTTCATCGGTGGGAAATCCTGACCATGGTAGCAAAAAACTAATCCTGAGTAAAATGCAAGGCCCCCAGCACCACTAAGTTTCTTCAGTTTCCTTTATCAGTCAGATTTTAAATAGTTGCCAAAAAGACATCCTCCAGCATCTGTGACCTAAAATTATTTGCCTATTAGCTAAAATCTGCAACTGTGGTATATGGGTTCCTTACCCTATAGGTCAGACACATTGTTCTTGTTTTGAGTAATTGGAACATGAAATCTCTCATTGACTTTTCAAGGACTGTTTTTTAGTGTCAACTACTTTTCTTTGTTTTTCCTGTGCTTTCTTCTCTGTCCCTCAAGGAAGAAGGTCCAAAGGTTTGTCACCAGTAAGCTGAATGGTAGAGTTGAAGTTCTGGATGCTATATACAACCTTACCCCTGGCGCAGCCTCCCCCAAGTGTCTGCTGGCCCTAGGAACTATGCTGCTCTTGGCCAGGGACTGAGCTGTCCTCCCATGCTCCATGGGCTGCTCCAAATTCTTCTTATTTTACTTTTTTTTTTTGCTTTTTGGGTCACACCCAGTGATGCTCAGAGTTACTCCTGGCTCTGCATTCAGGAATTATTTCTGGCACTGAGTGCTGGACCATATGGGATGCCGGAAATCGAACCAGGGTCAGCTGCATGCAAGGCAAATGCCCTACCCACTGGACTATCGCTCAGGCCCCCAAATTCTTAATTGATAAGCTACATTTAATTTTTAAAAATTAGTAATTCATTTATTTATTGTTGGAAAAATTTATTAACACTTAGATTTCTCCTCACCTACTTTATTTATTTATTTATTTATTTATTTATTTATTTAACTTTTTTGGGCCATTGTGTTCTCACAAAGACAAAGTAGTTTATGTGTCCCTTTGAACCCTAAGGAGCATTTTATTCTTTGGAATTTAGTTTACTTACTTGCCTTGTGACCTGAACTTTGATAAGGTCAGAAAGTGTTTTATTAAAATAGACTTCCCTGGCTTCCCTTCACTATTAAAGTGGGGCGGGGTTATGTTCCATTATGACATCTACTTCCTTTATGGAAATCCTTACTTGTTTGTTTAATACAGTCAAGAAATGGGGCCAGTCTATCCATTGAATTTACACCATGTCTCATCTCTTTTGAGTAGTTTCTCCTTTTTAAGTGGTGGCCACTTTTTTCCATTTGTAGAAAAGTTACCTCTAGATTTATCCCCAAGTGTAAATACCATGATTCATGGCATAGTGAGATCCCTCTCTCTTCTGCCCTCTGCATTCTGGGATCTAATGTCCCCAGCCCTGGCCCAGAGCCATTGGGATGGAGTAGTGAACTCTTCTGGTTTTGCATTTCAGGAAAGTGAGTTGAGTACCCAGAGTTAGATATCTTGTTAGGACTATTGACTTCATAAGAGTATTAGCTCCCTTCACTTGGGATTGACTTGTTTTCTTTGGTTGTGTGAGTTGAAGCACGTCTCTTGAACTCTGAGTTCAGTTTTCTTATTTGACGATTTAGAGATTAGACATACACTTAGATTGGATAACTCCCAGACCAAGATAGTTACTGGTTCTTTGGAATTTCTGAAACTTAATATGCGTTTTCTCACTCAGGTGGTAATAAAGAGCAACTGCTATCATGAGGTGTTGGAGGACATGTTTAGCTAATCTGGGAGTTTTGTTGTTTTGCTCACTCCCAGCTTAATCTTATTTAAGCCAAGGTTCATTCTAATGAGATCTCTCTTCTATGTAAACACTGCTAGAGGGTGTGGCAGTTACAGAAGTCACCTTGATTGAATAACTTCTGACTTAGACATCTACTAAGACTTCTATGTTTTCTAGATTGGGCACAGCTCCTCTTTATACCCACTGCACCCAACGTGGGACAGTTAGAATTTACCAGGAGACTACCACCCTGGCTACGCTGAGACTAAAGGAAGACTCTAGGAAGGATCATACTAGTTTGCTCTAAGCAGGCGAGTATGACCCTTTAAGTACATGAGAACAAGATACTCAGAATCACCCTGGTGCAGATAATAGTAAGGACCTTGTAGGTACCATCTAGATTACATGAAGCTCATGAAGTTAAGATGTATCATTTTATATCAGCCCCTCTCTCTCCAGTGTTTTACATAAGAGATAATCTCGGGATTAGTCCTTGATGTAACCTTTGTTTATACCTGCAATAAGGTGTGGCACTACACTCTGTTTAGGGTTCTTTGTTGGCATGACAACCTCCCGATTGGATTACTTGGGTGTATATAAGGGGGCTGACTTGAGGCCCCTTCACCTTTTGCCTTTTGGTTCCTCAGCCTTCAGCTTTTGGCTCCTGCGGCTTTTGGCTTTTGGCTTTGGCCTTTTGCTCCTTCTGGGTAGGACTCAGCTCGGGTGACATCCTCTCTCTTTGGTGGGAGACTTAGGCTGTTTTGTATGGTCTAAGTTCAGACCAGAGCTAAAGTTTGTTCATTATATTGGATTGCTGTGGAAGAGCTTTTATACTATTAAAAGCCATTTTTGGAACTGCACCCGGACTCGTGAGTTTTCATCTTTCTCCCGGCGTCCTCGGAGGTAGAAGACAACCTCTGTCCTGACACTGTCGAGGACCCCGCGGCGTTCCCGACAATGAGGGTTTGTAAGAAATAATCTGTGTTAAAGCAGAGCTCAGATTTTGGAAGGAGGGAACTATTACTGAATTTTGGTAGTTTTCAAACAGGGTTATAATTTCTCTTTCTACTCTACATCATGCAGGGTACCTCACTCACCTCAGTCTTTATGTAGCTTACCAATTGTGCGTCCCTTCAATTATTTGTTAGAGGGATAGAAGTTAAAAAACAAAAAAAGTAATGCACTCATGAGTTGGACCAGTGGTTTATGGATCACGATCACGATCATGATCACGATCTTCCCGTTAATCATCTATTTGCTAGAGCGAGCACCAGTAATATCTCCATATGTCCTGTCTCATGCCAGTAGAGCAAAGGGCATCGGCTTGCTACAGGAACATAAAGAGCCTCAAACCAATATATTAGGTCATGAGAATGACCTAATATAATTGTTACTGGCATTTGGCATGTCAAATACAACACGAGCAGCTTGTTAGGCTTGCCGTGCAGGGAGGTATATTATTTAAACACCTCCAAATAAAGCATTTATTGATGAACTCGTGGCCGCAGCGGCCGCGCTGAGCCAGGCTGTGATGGGCTGGTCAGCTGGGTGGAGTTCTGAAGAGAGGGAAGTCCGGATGTGGAAAATGGCGGCGCCCATGGAGTGGGTGGGGGTCGTCTGGCTTGTTGTGAGGTTCTGCCGGGGTGGTGGGCCAAGGCTAGAACCCACCATGCCTCCCGACTGCCTCATGAACGGCTGGGCACAGGGAGAGCTAGGAACCGCTCTGCCCCATGTCTAAGAGTCTCTGGACCAGCATACCTGGGCCGGATTGAGAAAGAAACTGCTGTAGGGTGGGCATCGATGATCCGGGCTGTGATGGGCTGGTCGGCTGGGTGGAGTTCTGAAGAGAGGGAAGTCGGATGTGGAAAATGGCGGTGCCCATGGAGTGGGTGGGGGGGGTCGTCTGGCTTGTTGTGAGGTTCTGCCGGGGTGGTGGGCCAAGGCTAGAACCCACCATGTCTCCGACTTTCTCATGAACGGCTGGGCACAGGGAGAGCAACAAAAAAAGTAATGCACTCATGAGTTGGACCAGTGGTTTATGGAACTGGTGATAAACATATGCCTGAATCTAAAATATCAATAATTTTTATAAGTTAAGTTTTTTTTAATTAAAAAATTAAAAACTTGGACAGTGGTTACTTAGGGCATGTGGTAGTGGAAAGAAATGATAGCTTTTGGAAATATAAGGGTATACTATATATATTCTTATATAATATATATTATATATACCCTATATATTATATTATATAACTTATATCTAATAAAATATATATTATATAATATATATTCCCATTATCTATTATTATTCTTATATATATTCAAGAGCTGCTACTTGTTCTCCCTTGTCCATCTGATCACAAGGCGTCCAGGGAGGGATGGAGGGTTCCACCACAGCTAAAAGCCAGAGGAACCCCACATCATGAGGGCCGCCATTTTCCATATCCGGACTCCCCTCTAGTCAGAACTCCACCCAACAGAAGAGCTGATTGCATCCCAGCTCATCACTGACCAACCCTGCAGCAGTTTTTCCAAGCCCAGACCAGGTATGCTGATCCAGAGACTCACACTCACGGGGCAGAGATCCTACTTGCTCTCCCTGTGCCCAGCTGATCACAAGGTGTCAAGGAGAGATAACGGGTTCTAGCCCTAGCCCGCCACCCCAGCAGACCCTTTCAAGAAGCCAGAGGAACCCTCACACCATGAGGGTCGTCATTTTCCACATCCGGACTCCCCTCTCGTCAGAACTCCACCCAACAGAAGAGCTAATTGCAGCCCGGCTCAGCGTCTCCAATTGCAGCAGCACGGTTCATCAATAAATACTTGAGTTTTGAGGTGACTAGATGATTATCCCACCCTCACGGCAAAGCCTGGCAAGCTACCCATGTCGTATTTGACATGCCAAATACCAGTAACAATTATAGACCTTATCCCATGACTTTATGGAATGGTTTGAGGCTCTTTATGTTCCTGGAATGGGCAGATGCCCTTGGACTATCTCGCATGTGACAGAACACATTGAGATGTTACTGGTGCCCACTTGAGTAGTCGACGATCTACAGGAAGGCAAGTGATCAAGTGATCAAGGGTATTCTATGTCTTGATAGTGGTGATTGTTATGTTGGTGTGTGAAGTTAGAAAAACTCTTTGAATTGGGCATTAAAATGGGTAACATGGGTATTTGTTGTAGTATACTATATTTCAATAAACTTGATTTAAAATTGAAATTCACTGCTTCAGATAAGTATATTTTAATAAAATACTCACTATTTTTGGATTTGATTAGAAACCTCCTACAATTCTTCAAACACTTAGAATTAAAAAGTAAATTAATTATATTGGGAAAGAGCAAAACAAAATGTATGGTAATTTTAGAATATTCTCTATTAATTTTAGAGATAAATAAAATAAAAGTTACTTGGCTTCTGACCACTGAGTTTGCTTGCATTTTATCCCTTTTACTTCACTGCAAATATGTAAATAAGAATAAAATATGAATTTTATATTCCTTACTATCACCATTTCATCTCTGACTCATATATTCCTTGTCTTGCCTCCATTTCTTCCCAGAAAGCGATACTCTAAGTGATTGGTATGTTTTCCTCCCACATTTTTGAAGGGGCTCTCACCCAATGGTACTTAGGGACTACTCTGCTTGGTTCTTGGAGACATCTCACAGCAATGCTCAGGGGCCATTGGAATGGGGGGCTGAACTTAAGACTCCAAAACTCCAGAATGCAAAGCATATAGCACACACACATACACACATATACACACGCATATGCACACGCACCACCACCACCACCACTATCACCACCAAAGCATGGTATAATTTGAACTTTCATTTGTAAATATGTGCAACCAATTTTGGAATGAACAAATCACTGCAATCATGTTAAAAATCAAGTTGTTGGGCTGGAGCGATATCACAGCAGGTAGGGCATTTGCCTTGCACCACGACTGACCTGGGTTCGATCCCTTGCATCCCATATGGTCCCCCAAGCACCACCAGGAATAATTCCTGATCGTAGAGCCAGGAGTAACCTCCTAGCATTTCTGCGTGAGACCCCAAAAAGAAAAAATTAAGTTTATGTTTTTGAGATTTACTCATGGTAAATATCTAGAGCTAGGTAATTTTTCCTAATTTGCTGACTTCCATCCTATTTATAAAGTGCAACTAAGTATTCTGTTTTGTCTTGTTTTGGGGTCACACCTGGCTGTGCTCAGAACTTACTCCTGGTTTTGTACTCAGCAATTGTTCCTGTGGAGCATGGGAGTAACATATTTATTAGGGATCAAACCCAAGTTGGCGTATGCAAAGCAAGAGCCTTTCTCACTCTACTATCTCTTCAGCCCCATAACTCTAAGTTTTAAATACTTATTTTTATTGTTGTAGGAACAATATGGCACCAATATTCCTTTTGCATGTGGAGATCTCTTGCTTCAAGTTATACCCAGGACCATCGTTTTTATATCATAAAATCAGAATATGCTTTATAACTAAATAGTGAGTCCGACTCCCACCAGATGATTCTGATAGCAAAAGGGATAAAATGCAAATAAAATCTTACTGGTCAGAAGCCACATAAGTTTTATTTTATTTATTCCTAAAATTAACAGAGAATATTCTAAAATTACTATACTTTTTGTTTTGTTCTCTCCCAATATAACTAATTTATTTTGAAATTCTAAGGCAATTATTTAATGACCACTCTTAAAGAATGACTACCCTGTGTGTGGGGCAAGGGGATGTGTGGGGGGGGTGTGTGGGGTGTAGGTAGGGGAGGAGATATCAGACAAAATTTCCCTTTTCAGAATTTAGGGCAGTCATCTTCCATCTCCACTGCTTCTTGCTGTTCATATACTTTAATTATTATCACACACCTTATATTTCTCTTTAACAAACATATTTCTCACTCCTGGCTCAATTTCATTGATTTGATAAAACTCAGAGGAATCAAAATAGAGGAGAGCAATTTTCCAAATTCCTTCAGTATTCAGTATCCCCAAATGGGTGTAACTGAATCTCTTCCAGGCCCTGCACTGGGTGGAGAGGACTTGTACTATAACTGGGGAGGCAACACTTTTACTGAGTATTTTGAGGAGTTGGAATTGTGGATCCAGTAGACTGGTGAGGTTACTTGCCTTATTTTCTGGAAATTTCCATGCATGCCATCCAACCAGGGACATCTATCTAGTGCCCTGGAAAGTAGGTGGCAGAACTGATAATCAGGTGGCCTTTTTAGAATACTGTTCTTATGAGCTATGGACTCAAGAATTTTGCACTTTCCCTAAAGCAAATGACTTAGCAACAAGAAAACCACGGTCTCCTGGAGCTCAGATTTACTGCAGCCTACACAGAAGGCTAAATTAGACTGTTCGCACCTTGGCCAATGCCTTCTAAATGGCCCTGTGGATAATGGAGTTTATCCCCTGCAGACATGGAGTGACGCAGAAGGAGAAGCTCAGAGGAAATATTCCATAAAAAAACAAAACTCACCAGTGAACTAGCCACCCACAAGTTTAAATATTAAAATTCTAGTTTTGGCGAGAGAAGAATGTGTCATTAAATATTATCATACTCATATTAACTCAATCTTTTTTTAATATGGGAGCCACTGGAGAAACTTTTATCTCCCTCTGGCTTTGTAGATGCTGCTCCCTGAGCCAGATCCATGCAACTGTCTCCCACTCCACTGCTAGTGAATTCTTAGTCATGGTTTTGACGTCATTGTTAGTGCCCTCCTGTGCTCCAAGGCCACTGGGCTGCCCCTCCATGAAAGAGCTTACACAGTGGGTTGTAATTGCCCAGTACACTTAAATGAATCTTTCACAAGACTGTAAATAGCTCTTCATTGCCGCCCCCATGCCCAGCTATTCCTGAGACCAAATGGAATAGGATTGAAGTTGTGAAATGGCCTAGGTATGCATACTCAAAGCAAATGCCCCCACAGAATCAGGGTCAAAGAACCAGGGTGCTCATCAAATCAATGATGGTGCACAGATGAGAGGGAGATAAGAAGATAAGGACTAGAGAAAACAGCCTTGAAATAAGTTTCATAGACTAGGATTCCAGATGCTGACTGTAACCATGCCAAGTTTCCCATGTTCATTTTCTGGTTTCTACATGAGTAAACCATACAAGAGATTTTAGGGCCTGATAGGGGGAAAAAAGACTCAATATTGGGCATGTAGGGCTGGAGTGATAGTAGCGTGGGTGGAGTACTTGTGTTGCATGCAGCCAACTTAGGCTCTATCCCCAGCATTCCACATGGTCCCATGAGCCCTACAAGAGTAATTCATGAGTGCGAAGATGGGAGTAATCCTTGAGAAATGCTTAATGGTCCTCATTTACAGTTCCTAACTCAGCTCGGAAATCTTGGAAATCTTGGAATCTGAATCTTTGATATATAAATGAAGTGAGTTTTGGTAAAACATCTGAGGATGAAGACTAATTGTCAGGGAAACCAATATAAATAAAGGACCCAACTTTCCACACACTGACCCCAAAATTGGGGTAAAGGATTATGACTATCAGTTGAATTCAATTGTTACCAGACACTGATTTTATTGAAATGTCAGTGTGATGAACTTACACACACAAGTACATGTACATTGTCAATTGAACACCCAAGAAGTATGTTTTCTGTAAATTATAATACTATATTCAGGAAAATAATACTAATTGCTATTGAAAAGGTATCTTCCCCCTCAGATTTCCTAGTATTGGAAAATATTTTATTTTCCAATTTTGAAAAAATAAGAACTATATATTCCAGTTTAGGTCAGATGGAAGGGGTGGTGATACGTTTACTCTTTCTTGCTGTTTGTCTTTCCATCTTCCTCTAAAGAACTTATTCTGTTTTAAGGGAGAACCCAACTTGTCACTGGTCTGCCAAATTCATACTTTGAGGACCCCAAATGTTGCGTTTTTTTGTTGGATTTATTTTCACTTAGGCAGGGGTTTTAAATAGACAGAAAACCCAAGTCCCATTTATGCATTCTTATTACCCACACTGGAAACAACTATTCTTTGATTATTTATAGTGATGGATATGCCATATCTCATGTCTCTAGAATTAAATGGAAAACTATAAATCATATCTATCTGATCTCAGCCAGATCAATACCCCAAGCTAGGCCTTATTCTCTATGGGAATTTAGAGCAAGTGAATCTCTGTAGATGGGTCTCAGTCTCATGGGAGGGCTCTCTTTTTGCACCCTGCTCCCCCAGCAAGGCCATAATGGTGCCCACATGATAACATCTAGAGCCAATGGCAGTAGGAAGAAGTAATGATGAGCCCACTCATCATGAGTAAATAGATGCATATCTGGTCCAATAGTGGGCTTATCAGTTGGTCACTTGACATCTCATTATTGATCGATTTGCTCAAGCGGGCGCCAGTAGTATTTCCATTTGACCATATCATGTGCCAGTGTGACCCAATGGCATCTGGTTGTTTCAGGAATACAAAGAGCCTCAAACTGTTAGTTCAGGGTCTTGACGAAGAAGTCTGACCATCTTGTAGGTGGGCGACCATGTGATCTTTTGACATTCTGTGGGATCTAGTCGGTAACGGCTCTAGTTCAGCGGTCATCTCCAAATAGCATTACATGTCCAGCCCTTCTGATTTTCGATGCATTGGCAAATGAGACAGCATCCCTGACTCTGGAACAGCGACGGAGGTCGGAGCTCGGATTCCTTCTTTCACTTGAGTGAGGCGTGATATTCCAAGCATAGCTCTTTCGATTCCTCTTTGGGAGACCCGAATAGCATTTTCATCCTGCTTTTCGTAGGGCCCAGGTCTTTAAGGCGTCTGTTAATGCAGGGAGAATGGTGGAGTTGAAGAGATGTGCCCGCAGCCGGAGGTTCTTTGTCTTTTTAGCTATTTCTTCTATGCTTTTGAAGGCATCCCAAGCTGCTCTCTTCCTCCTGCGCGGCTCAGTGGGCTTATGAAAAAAGATAAATTTTAACTCTTTTATCAGTTAGATTTTTTTTCTGTGTAATAAACTTCATCAAAACTTGTGGCTTAAATATTTGGTATATATGTCGTATTTTGTGAAAGGTTAAATATCCATGCATTTTAAAAAGAAACTAGAGTATTACTTATGCCATATTTGGTAGTGGAGGGGATTCTACCAATCTAGGCAGAAGATTGGCTTGTCTTGGTTGGGCTCATGTAGGTGAGCTGTGGCAACCATTATAAATAGACCATGTGTCTTTTTCTTCTATCAGCCACTAGGACTTGTTTTTTACGGAACCCCAGTCCTAGAAACAACCAGATGCTTTACCTCATGCACAGTGCTGCCATGGCCACATTTACCGGTGACCTACTTTAAAACAAGTCACACAAATAAGCCCAGATACATTGTGGGATGGAAGAGAGATGTGAACCATAACCATCCACTACAATTTTTTTCACTACAGACTCTTGGGTGTGGCCCCTGAAATACCTATCTTAAACTAATTTACTTGTTAATTTTCATATTACTGCCTCTGAGAAAATTATTTGAAGATCCAGGCAAATCATGATTGGAAGGATTATCACTTCTCATGATGACGTTGTTAGTGATGAAACTCAGTAATTTACCAGGAGGAGTATGACAGAAAATGCTCAGCCTGGGAAAACTGAACAGTCCCCAAATCAAGAAAATCAAATTCCAGGTTTTTAACATACTGAATAGGACAAATTAAAATTCAATTGGCACATGACTGTAAGCTGATGATCTCTATAGGTTCAGTTTTATTAGGACCTTTTCCCAAATTGTTAGAAAAGTAGCTTGCCCAGGAATGAATAGAGGAGCAGAGGTTTGCTGCCTCTCTATCCCATGAGAATATAAGTTTCATGAATTTTTGTTTGTTATCGATGTCTAGACCTCCAGGTCAACATTTGACACTTGGTGAACATTTGATGCATCTTTGTTTAGTGAAAGGGGGCTCCTTTGTTATTATTTTCACATTGATGATTTCTTTTGGTAGATGGGATCTGCACTCAGTAATGCCACTGGGTTGGCCTTGAGCATCTGTTCTGACTCATGGTGGTGCTCATCTCTGTATCACTTACCATAAGGAACAAGCAAGTAAGAACAACAACAAGGTATCATCACACACATCACAAAGAACGAAAACAACCGGTGTTGGTGTGGATGAAAGGGATCTTTACTCATTGTTGGTGGGAATGTCAACTAACTGGTCCAGCCTTCATGGGGAAACAATACGGGAGATTTCTCAAACAAGCAAACAAACAAACAAACAAACAAACAACAAGCAATTGAGCTTCCATATGACCTAGCAATTTTACTTCTTGGCACCTATCCTAAAGACCCAAAAACTCAATTTAGAAAATACACTTACATTTATATGTTCATTGAAGCACTATTCACAATAGCCAAAATAAGGAGACGATTTGTGTCCAAGAACAAATGAGTAGCTAAAGAAACTGTAATACATGTATACACAATTATATATTATATTTAATATAATGTGTATTATAATTTATAATATAATATGTTTCATTATAATTATATACTATAGTATAATTATAGTAAACAATATAATACAATTTTAATTAATTACATAAAATTAATGTATAATTATATAATTATATATTATAATTTAACTGCAAATATACAATTATATATACAATTCATTGCTACTTGGTTATAATAAAAGATGAAATCCTGTAGTTTGCTGCTGTGTTGATGGATCTGGAGAGTTTCATAATGAGTAAGGTTTATCAGAAGGAAAGGAACTGATACAGAATGATCTTAAGATAACATATGCCCAAAGGCAGCAAAACCAGATAACTGGTCTTTTGTAGGAAGATTACCATGTCAAGGGGGGAGAAGGAGGATAACAGGACCAGTAAGAGGAGTATGATAGGGAGCTACTGGGACAATGGTGGAAAAGAAGTGGACCCTCTTGTGAAGGGTGTGGTGCTAGAATGTTGTATGATTGAAAACCTACCACTGACATTTTAAAACATTGTTCCTAAAATAAAATTCTTAAACTATTCTATAGGAATAGTTTTCTATCATGTATACCCTTCTATTTCTATACTCTTGGCTTTTCTCATTGATCAGACAAAAACACTCAGCTGTGTGTTTTATATCTCCCTTGAAGCAGTCCAGGCTGTTTTAGATCATAGTTTAGAGGCAGAAAATTTGTTGTGTTTCCAAGGGTCAAATGTTCAAGGAAGACGTACTGTGTTCCTGCTTGGAAACTTGGATTTCTTGGACAAAAAATGTCTCACATAAAACATGAAAATGTAGCACTGCCAAGTGTCAGAGAAGCTGTAGGCCAGGCCCTTTCCCTATGTACCTCAAATCATGTCCAGACAGCACTGTGAAAAAGAATACTTCTTCCTTCCCGATGTCAGGAGGTCCACCAGCACGATCTCCCATAGTCTGATGCAAGGGTGGCAGGTGGTGTTGCTAAATGAGATAGGACCCAAATGCTGGTCCTTCAGAAGAGATGTTCTGTGTTTCTCCCAGTCTTCTTTCCAGAGGCAATGCACGAATACAGGCTGTTCCCCTTGCCAGAGCATCTCAAAATGTAACCAGATCTTTGGATTGTTCCTTTATTGCACAAGGGTGATGTTTGCTCAACTTGCTTTCCCCAGTGTCCTTGGCTTCTTCTAAAAGGCCATTATCTGAGGCCTATGACATGCTGATTCGAAAGAGAGGATGTCGGGGGAGAAAGGGGATTAAAGGTATTTTTCACAGGTGCCTCTCAGAAGTTTCATTTATCTTGGGAAAGCTCCTAAGAAGCAAGATGTAGAGGAGGTCAAGGATAAAAGCCAAGGAGAGCTGGGATGGGACAGACAATTCAAGAATCCATGCCCATGAGTTTGGAAGCTGATCAAAGTTGAAAATGTTTCTGTACCAAAGAAATCTATTGGGTTGTTTGAAGACCAATAAAGGAATTCTAATCCTACAGAACTGGCAGAGGGATTCATTGTTAACTTCAAAAACTTCTGTCTGAGTCCATTGATGATCATCAAAGTAAGAAGAGGCACTCAATAGCTTAATTATAAATTTTAACCCTTAAGTTTACATGTCTAAGTTAGCTCTTTGCCCCACACTCTAGTTTATCTATCCAACAGTCTATTTGGCATTTCTGCTAAGAAGTTCTAAAGGTATCCCATATTTAACATGCACTTACACCAGCTCTTAAACTTCCTATCTACCTTGGATCCTTCCTTTTCTCAGACAATGACAAATTCACTATAGAAAGTTCAGGCATATTTAAGTTACTCTAATTCTTCTTATATTTTAGTGCATATAAATTCACCACAAATCCTGAGGACTTAACCCTCAAACTATAAAAGAATCTTTTGTATTTAGGGGAAAGAGGCAGCCCTTAAGCAGCTCTAAGGAAGCCTAGGCACTAATTTGTTATGGAAAATACAAAGCTATGGCCTGAGAATGCAGAGATGTTTCCAGGGATTCCCAGGATCATATCCCAAAGTGCTTGGGGCCTTCTAGGACTATACCCAGAAGTTCTTGGGAGAACATGCAGTACCAGGGCTCAAAGTTAGTTCTGGGAGTATTCAAAGTATGTACCGTTGACCACTAACATATTTCCCCATCCCAGAAGCTGTGTACTTTTTTTAGTGGCCTCCACAGACATCATTTTTGTCTGAGATACTCCCACTCCTTTCTGTAGGATTGCAGTTATCTCCCAACTACTCATCCAATCCTCACCATCCTTCCTCAGAGCAGCTCTCTGAACAAAACTACCAAAGTCATAAGGCAGAAAATACACTTCTATTCTAAATTATGCCATAAATTTTTCTTTAACTCAAAGTCAAATTTGAGTCTTGGCTGTAATCCATACCTATTCTGGCCTTCTGCCTCGTTTCTGAACACATCTCCCAAATATGCCCCCCAAACATATGCCATAGGACCTTTATTCTTGCTGTATACTTTCCATTAAACTAAGTAAGCCCCAATAGTCAGAGTATGGTTCCTGCCAGTTCTCTCTGGATGACAATGGTTCGAGTGGAAACTGAGGATCCACATCCCCCTCAGTACTCACCTTTCTTCTCTAGGTAGTTGTTTCCCTAATGGAGCACTTGTCACTTGTCTTCCCATTGTTCATCGATTTGCTCAAGTGAGCACCAGTAACATCTCCATTTGTTGGGAATGAGGTCAATTATTGTTGCTGTTTTTGGCATATCAAATACACCACAAGTAGCTTGCCAGAATACACTTAGGAAATGGTGTATGGTTTAAGTGACCATACACTTAATGGTCACTATATGGTGTAACCAGGCTTTTATAGAAACAAATCAAATGAGGTTTGGATAAGCCAAGTGGTATTTGGACATACTCTTTGTGGTATATCAGGCTTGTATAGACCATTTTCTTATCCCTTGGATGAGACAGCATGGAGATATATTCTTCAGTTTCCAGTAGATGGAGTCCCAGTGGCCCATGATGAAAGCTGATACATATTATTTGAGTCTGTCCCATCACTGTCTCACTTCTCTATTTTCCAATGTTTTCTGGGAATCTCTTCCCAAACAACACACTTGCTTTTAATCCTCATGTAAAGAATCTAGATCCAAGCAGTAGCTTGCAGCCTTTCCTGCTGTGAGAAGCATCCAGAAAGACTGTCCAGATGGCAAGAGCTTGTCTGTAATTTGTAGCCTAAAGTCAAACATGAAAGATTCCACTTTCTTAAGGAAACTGTGGCTTTTGGTTTCCAAATAGGCAAATTACTATACTACTCAAAAGTGCAAAAGATAGTTCTCAAGATGGGAGAGAAGTGCCTTGTGGCTTTTGGTGTTTCTCTGTTCTGCACTCACACAATAGTGCACTTTCCTCATTCCAGTAAGTTAGTCTTCCATGGTTGAGCAAGTAAAGAAACCTCACTTTGTAGGTTGATTTCAGAGTCCAGGTTTTGTGGTTTGTGCTGGTAGCCATGCTACAAAGCAAATTTCCTTAAAATTTGTGCTTAACACAATGACACTACTTTGCTCACAAACCTACAATTTGGGCAGGACTTGTAGAGACTAGATGTCTCTACACCCAGGGTGCCAGCTGGATTAGCTTCAAAGTATAGCTACTGGAATCCTCTTGCACTCATGTGAAGAGACTGAAGCAAAGACTTGGGAAAACCCTTCCAGGATTTATTAAGAAAAGATCTGCTCCTTGGGTATTTCACTGATTTCACTGTGTTCTCCGTCATCTCTCTCCGTCATTTCTTTGGCATGATGACTTCAGGGAAGTCAAACATCTTACACAGCAGCTCAAATTCCAAAGGTGTATGTTTCAAGTGAGGGGGAGCTTAGTAGAAACTGCATTGCATTTTATATTGTGGCCTAGGAAATTATACATTCATTTCTGTCACATCCTATTGGAAGGAGTTACAAAGACCTACCTATGTTTATAATAGTCTATTACCACTGAGATCTTTGTTCTAAGCTTTTGTTGGTTTGATGTTCTGGTAGCTATAAGCTTTTAGTCTGCATTGGCGATATCTACACAAACCCAGAGAGGCCCTGAATGATGATGCTAAAACAGGGGCTATTGTCATCACCAGAGCTGGAAACCACATTTTTTCTTCTAGATATGATTCCTTTTACAATAAATGCTTGTTTGACTCCTACACGTGCTTTGAATAGTTATTGAAGAAAGAACCAGATGTTTGAGAGCAGAAAATAAGTCGGTATGAATGGAAAGGATGGCTGGAAATTTGTTTCCAGAACAACCTAAGATGCTATTTGAAGTCTTCATTGTGAAGTTCAGGTAAAAACTTCAAAATAACCTATTCCCATGAAGCTCTTTTGTGGTGAGATGCCGTCCAGGGAAGCAATTTTTTCAGAGTCTGGGCAATGAGGTGCATGCAGGAGGGAATTGGGGGAACACGGACTCTAGTTCTCTAGTAACTCCTTGGATACTTGAGAGTCTGGGACATAGGACATACATGGGTGTGTCCAGGGAGGGCACTTAAAGTGATAGCTAAAGACTGTGACAAGGGCCTAAAGGAGAACATGGGAATATTTACTCCTTTGATTGCATAACACAATTCTGGACATAGTTATCTCCAAGTCTTTGAAAGATCTGTGTCTCCCATGGGATCTCATAAGATGTAGGCTTAGAGTTGAGAAGAGTTTGGAAGAAATCTGAGTGTGCCTTCTTGTGCTTACAGTCAGAATGTTTGGGGAGAGTGAAAGAATGTTAAAAATGCAGTTACATCATAGCCATTATAGAAACTTATGAAGATATGTGTGTGCTGTAAAATGTGAAAGAATTAGTGCCTGCTAAGGGTGATCAGGCTTAGGGGTGAGTGGGAAACTGGGGACCTCGGTGGCTGTAAGGGAACGGTGGTAGGACTGGTGCTGAAATACTGAATACCTGAAACAACTGTATTATAAACAACTTTGTAATTCATGGAGTTTAAATAAAGATAAAATATTTTTAACAGGTAATTTTTTTTCTCATTAACTCAGTCATTATGAAGCATGCTTATTCCTTATTTCTTGTTTGTTTGATTTAAGATCACACCTGTTTTGAGGTAGTGCTCAAGGTCTACTACCAATTCAGTGCTTGGGGGATCACTTCCAGCTGTATTTGAGTGTTGGATGAGGGAGAATACCTAGCTTAGAAAATCTTTATTAATTAATTAATTTTACAATTGCAAAAATGTTGATATTTTGTTTCGCCATACAGTGTTCCAGCACCCATCCCTCCACCAGTGCCCATTTCCCACCACTAATGACCCGAAAACCTCCCCCTCCCCTAGCCTGCCTCTGTGGCAGATTCTCCAACTTTTTTAATCTTTCTCTCTCTCTCTTTCTTTCTTCCCTTTCTTACATGTTGTGGATTGCAATAGACTTTTGACAATTATTGGTAATTGTTCCTTTCTCACTGTTCCTTTCTCTGTCTTACCTAACCTCTGCTCCCACACATTAGTGGTAGTTTCCACCTTTGGCAAAACCTCCTGATCCACATTTCACCTGACCTTGGATATTGGTATTATAATATGTATATATGTATATATATTTATGTCATATAAATAAATGTAGTCATTCTATATCTGTATCTCTCCTTCTGACTAATTTCGCTCAACATGATCCTCTCCATGTCCATCCATTTATAGGCAAATTTCATAACTTCATTTTTCCGAACAGCTGCATAGTATTCTATTGTGTAGATGTACCAAAGTTTCTTTATCCAGTCATCAATTTTTGGGCGTTCTGGTTGTTTCCAGATTCTGTCTATTTTGAATAATACTGCTATGAACATAAAAGTAGGGATGGTGTTTCTGCTGCGTGTTTTTGGCTTCCCAGGGTATATTCCCAGGAGTAGTATGGCTGGGTCAAATGGGAGTTCAATTTCTAGTCTTTGGAGGAATGTCCATATAGTTTTCCAAAAAGGCTGTACCAGTGACATTCCCACAAACAATGGATGAGTGTCCACTTTTCCCTGCATCCATGCCAGCACTTGTTCTTGCTCTTTTGGATATGTACCAGTCTCTGTGGTCTAAAATGATATTTCATTGTTGTTTTTATTTGCATCTCTATGATGATTAAGATGGTGAGCATTTTTTTCATATGTCTTTTGGCCATTCGAACTTCTTCCTTGGGAAAAGAAGATGGGAGGCATCACCTTTCCCAACTTCAAATTGTACTACAAAGCAGTGGTAATTAAAACAGTATGATATTGGAATAAAAATAGACCTGTGGACCTATGGAATAGAGTTGATTATCCTGATAACCAGCCTCAAATACGTGAGCAACTAATCTTTGATCACTGTATCACTGTCTTCATGTTCATCATCGATTTGCTCAAGGGGGCACTAGTAACATCTCCATATGTCCTGTCTCATGCAAGTAGAGCCCAAGGCCACCTGCTTGCTCCAGGAACATAAAGAGCCTCAAACCATCCCAGCAGGTCAAGGAATGAGGTCTCTAATTGTTACTGGTATTTGGCATATCAAATACAACATGGGAGACTTGCCAGGCTCTGCTGTGCGGGTAGCATACTCTTGTAGTCATCTCTAAATCCAGCATTTATTGATGAACGGGCTATCACAGCCCATTCTAATCTTTGATAAAGGAGCAAAAAGTATGAAATGGAGCAAGAAAAGCCTTTTCAACAAGTGGTGCTGGGAAAACTGGGCAACTACATGTAAAAAATGAATTTAGACCTCTGTCTATCACCATGCACAAAAATCAGATAAAAATGGATTAAAGATCTCAATATCAGACCTGAATCCATAAAGTACATTAAAGAAAATATAGGAAAAACTCTCCACAACATTGAAGCTAAAGGCATCTTCAAAAAAGAAACACCACTAACCAAACAGCCAGAAGAAAAGATAAGCATATGGGACTATATGAAGCTAAAAAGCTTCTGCACCTCAAAAGAAACAGTGACCAAGATGCAAAGACAGTCCACAGAATGGGAAAGTATATTCACCCAATACCCATCTGATAAGGGGTTAATATCCAGGATATATCAGACTCTGCAGAACTATACAAGAAGAAAACAACCAACACCATCAAAAAACGGGGAGAAGAAATGAACAGAAACCTAGCTTAGAATCTTTACAAGTCCTTAAACCAGGGTTCATGCTAATGAGATCTCTCTTCTTTGTAAACACTGATGAAGGTTGTGGCAGTTACAGGAGTCATTTTGATTCGGATTCAATGACTTCTGAAATATTATTATAATCTCTACTATGATTTCAGTATTATCTAGATTGGGCACAATTCCTCTTTTATTTTATTTCATTTATTTATTTATTTTTATTATTTATTTTGCTTTTTTGGGTCACATGCGGCAATACTTGGGGTTATTCCTGTCTCTGCTCTCAGGAATTACTCCTGGCGGTGCTTGGGGGGACCGTATGGGATGCCGGAGGTCGAACTTGAGTCAGCCACATGCTACGCAAATGCCCTACCCGCTGGACTATCATTCCGGCCCCGGGCATAATTCCTCTAATACCCACTGGTCTCAGGGTGGAACAGAATTTACCAGGAGACCACCACCCTGGCTATGTTGATGCTGCAATTTAAGATCAAAGGAAGGATTATACTAGTTTTCCCTCAAGCAGGAGAGCATGATACTTCAACAAACAGAGGACAAGTCACTCAGAATAACCTTGGTGCAGAATAGAAATAGAAGGACCTTGTGGGTACCATCTAGATTGTATGAAGCCCATTAAATTATGATGTTTTTCTCTCCATGAATATACATATATTAAGATATTTTTATACCAGTCCTCTCTCTTTCGCCAGTGTTTTCTCCATCTTTCTCCATCTTTTGACATAAAAGATAATCTCAGATGAAGGACTAGTCCCTGGAATAATCATTTGTTTAGACCTGAAACAAGTGTGGCACCACTCTAGTGTGGCACCACCTACATCTATAGCTAGAAGCTGACTCATTGATCTTTGTTGATGGGACCATCTCTGAAGATAGAATTATTTTTGGATATATAAGGGGACTGACTCAAGGTACACCATCCATTTTGGTGGGAGACTTGGACCTGAGTGCCTGGTCGGTGTTATGACCAAGAGCTAAAAGAATCCATTCATGATTCATTATCTTGGATAATAGTGGTGGAGCTTGTTCTATTATTGACAATTAGTAAAATATTTTTAAAACTGCGCTGGACTCATGAGTTTTCATACATTCCTGCTGGCTTTGTAGGTAGAAGGGAACTCATTTTCTGATATTATTGGGGACCCTAGCAGTTCCCGACACTTGAGGGACCACCTGGCACAAGGATTGAAACTAGGTTACCCATATACAAAGCACGTGCTTCGCCTGCTGAGCTATCTCTCAGTCCCTGGTTACTCGTCTTTCATTTATGTTACACAATATAACTGAATTGATATTTATTTATCAATAGTTCTAGAATTTGTGCTTCCATTACTTTATTATTAAAAAGTTTTGTATTACATTGGTGGTATTAGGGAATGATAGAGCTAAACCACAAAGCTAAATATACAACACTGAAATCATGAGACCCAAATTTTCCGAACCAAACTTTAAAACAAATTTTGTACTATATAGGAGAATAATACCCAAAGACAATAGGAACAAGGATCAGGAGGACTGGTTCATGGAAGAACCTTACACTGTGTGTGTGCTGGAGGGACTGGGTGAACCACTATGATAATTACAGTTGGAACTGATTGCTCTGGAAAAGAACTGGGTGATGAAAGGAGGTAAAATGATATGAATGATACTCTTTCTGTATACTGTAATAATAGTATTAATACTGTAATAATAGTATTAATACTGTAATAATAGTATTACAAACCACAGTTCATAAAAGAAAAAAGGAGAGAGAGTGAGAGAAAAGAGAGAGGGGCCATCTTTATGATGCTGGTTGGGACAATTGGTGGAAAGAAATTTGGACAATTTGAGCTTAATTACATAATGAAAGGCTTGAAGTTATTCTATAAGGAAAAATGATGACAGAGAGAGAGAGTGAGAAGAAGAGGAGGTAGGAGAAGGAAAGGCAGATATAGATGAAGATTAAGGGAAAAAGGGAGGAGAAAATGAGAGAGTATGTTTTAATGTATCGGAAAGTGAAAGTATAAATCACAGATGGAGAGAGAAAGAGGAGAGGAACAGGATAGGATTAGTGAGGAGAGGAGAAACAGTGATGAAGAAGAAGACTCAAAAGTTTAGAGTGGGGAGTATATGGGTAGCTTTTGTTTGAAGTAACATTTTGGAAAGAAAAAGAATATTTCAAAATAGGCATTTCTTTGCATGAATAATAAGAAATCTTTAGTAAATTATGCTTTCCTTTTCAATTCTGACTGGAAAATGATAGCAATTCTGAAAATGATCCAGTTTTATTTAAGATATGTATGTAGCCATTTATATCTGAACTAGTCCCAGAGGCCCCATTCACTCTCAATGGAACAAACATTTCTGAATGCAGCAGTTATGTGTACGTAGGTTGAGAAGTCAACATGATGAATGACCTAAAACCTGAGCTGCGCATGAGGGAGAGAGCGGCATGGAATGCCTTCAAAGCATCGAAGAAATAGAGAAAAAGACAAAGAACCTCCGGCTCCAGGCACATCTCTTTGACTCCATTCTTCTCCCTGCATTAACATATGCCTCAGAGAACTGGGCCCTACGAAAGCAGGATGAAAATGCTATTCAGGTCTCCCAAAGAGGAATCGAAAGAGCTATGCTTGGAATATCACGCCTCACTCAAGTGAGAGAAGAAATCTGGAGTTCCGGCCTCCATCGCTGTTCCAGAGTCAGGGAAGCTGTCTCGTTTGCCAAGGATTCGAAAATCAGATGGGCTGGACATGTAATGTGATTTGGAGATGACCTCTGGTTTAGAGCCATTACCTACTGGATCTCACGGGATGTCAAAAGATCACTTGGCTGCCCACCTACAAGATGGTCAGACTTCTTTGTCAAGACCCTGAATAAAGGGTTTGAGGCTCTTGGTATTCCTGAAACAACCAGATGCCATCGGACTACACAGGCACGTGATAGGGTCATATGGAAATGTTGCTGGCGCCCGCTCAAGGAAATCGATGAACAATGGGATGTCTAGTGATCTAGTGATACATGTAGCCATTTACATAGTTCTATACTGTTAAAAATCATATGATTGCTCTACATACTTTATAGCTTGTTGTTTTGAATTAACAATAGAGAAAATAATATTTAATGACCTTAAAATATGCCATTGTGGAAATGGGCCTAATTTTACTTATCCCTCCCTGATCACATAGATTATTTCCTTTTCTTTTTAAACCACAATAAGCAGTACTTCAATTAACTTCATAATTTAATCTTTGTTTACATATGTAATTTATATATATGTCTTTTTAAATATTTTATTATACCACCGTGAGACATAAAATTAAAAACATGTTCATATTTGGGTTTCGGTCATACAGTGTTCTAGTACCCATCCATCCACCAGTGCCCATTTCCCACCACCAATGTCCCCAATTCCCTCCCCACCCTCCCCTAGCCTGCCTCTATGGCAGGTTCTTTATCTCTTTTTCTTTCTCTCTTCCTTCCCTTCACATTGTGGATTACAATACATACATTTAGAGGTTATCATGTGTGTCTTTTTGACTGTATTTAATGCTCAGTTCTAGGTTGCTATTAGCACTTTCGACAATTATTAGCACACTCTTCCCTTGTCTTACCTAACCTCTGACTCCCACATGTTTGTGATAATTTTCACCTTTGACAAGACATCCTGATCCATGTTTCCCCTACCTTGGATATTTGTATCATAATATGTACATATATATATATATATATATATATATATATATTTATGTCATGCAAATAAATGCAGTCATTCTATGTTTGTCTTTTTCCTTCTGACTAATTTCACTCAACATGATCCTCTCCATGTCCATTCATTTATAGGCAAATTTCATAATTTCACTTTTCCTAACAGCTGCATAGTATTCAATTGTGTACATGTGCCAATGTTTCTTTATCCAGTCATCAGTTCTCAGGCACACTGGTTATTTCCAGATTCTGGCTATTGTGAATAGTGCTGCTATGAAAATAAAAGTGAAGATGGTGCTTATGCTGTGTGTTTTTGACTTCCTAGGGTATATACTCAGGGGTGTTATGACTGGATCAAATGGGAGCTCAATTTCTAGTCTTTGGAGAAATGTCCATACAGTTTTCCTAAAAGGCCGTACTAGTTGACATTCCCACCAACAACGTATGAGAGTCCCCATTTCCCCACATCAATGCCAGCACTTGTTCTTGCCCTTTTGGATATGCACCAGTCTCTGTGGTGTGAGTTGATATCTCATTGTTGCTTTGATTTTCATCTCTTTGATAATTAGTGATGATGAGCAGTTTTTCATATGCCTTTTGGCCATTCGTATTTCTTCCTTGTTGAAGTTTCTGTTCATTTCTTTACCCCATTTTTTGATGGGATTGGGTGTTTTCTTCTTGTAAAGCTCTACCAGTGCCTGATATATCCTGGATATTACCCCTGATCAGATGGGTATTGGGTGAATATTCTTTCCTATTCTGAGGACTGTTTGTATCTTGGTCATTTTTTCTTTTGAGGTGAAGAAGATTTAGTTTCATGTAGTCCCATATGTTTATCTTTGCTTCTAGTAGCTTCATTAGTTGTGTTTCACCTTTGAAGGAGAAAAATGTGTATTCATCTTTTTTGGGTTGAAAAGCCCAGTAGATATCAACTAGGTTTCTTTCTTCCATTTCTTCCTTCAGGGCCAGTTTTTCCCTGGTGAGTTTCAGTCTCATCAGTCTATCCGTTGTTGATAAAGCAGTGTTGAAGTCTCCAACTATTATTGTGCTACTGTTAATGAATTCTTTGAGGTCTATTAACAGAGTCTTAAGTATTTTGCTGGCCCCATGTTCAGTGCATATATGTTTAGTAGTGTGATTTCTTCCTGATATACATACCCCTTAATTATTAAGAAATGGCCTTCATTGTCCTTTTAACCTTTTTTCAGCCTGGAAGTCTATATTGTCAGATACTAGTATGGCCATACAGGCCTTTTTTGGAGGAGTTGTTTGCGTGGAGAATGGTCTTCCAGCCTTTGAGTTTGAGTCTGTGTTTGCTCTGATTATTCAGATGTGTTTCTTGTAGGCAGCAGAATGTTGTGTTCAGATTTTTAAATCCATTTTGCCACTCTGTGTCTTTTAATTGGTGCATTTAGACCACTGATGTTGAGAGAGATTATTGTCATCGAATTTTGTGCCATCTTTCTTTTTAAACTTGTTGTGTTTTTGGGTTCTGTCGTATTTTACAGTAGACCCTTCAATCCTTTGAAAGTTGGTTTTGAGTCTATGAAGTTCCTGGCTTGTTGTTTATACATAGAGTTGTGTATCTTTCCTTCCCATCTGAATGAAAGTATAGCCGGGTAAAGAATTCTTGGAGAGGCCTGCAGTTCATTGAGCCTTTTCACAATATACCACCATTGTTTTCGGGCTCGGAGTGTTTCATCTGCGAAGTCTGCTGTAGATCTTAGGGATGCTCCTTTGTATGTGATTTCCTTCTTTGATCTTGTTGCTTTCAGTATTCTATCTCTATCTATTGTTTTTGTCATTCTAATTAGGATGGGTCTTGGAGTACGCTCATTGGGGTTTCTTTTTAGCTGGTATACTATGGGCCTCCTGGATCTGGGATTATGCATTCTTCATTTCGGGAACTTCTCAGCAATGATGGCTTTGACAGTCTCTTCTTCATCAGGGTTTTCTTCTTGTCCTTCTGGGACTCCAATGATTCATATGTTGTTCCTTTTGGCTTCATCCCGATTATCTCTCTGGTAGTCTCTTCGTTAAGCGTGAGAGTCTTTGTTGTCATCTTCTGCTGTTGTCTAGAGAATCCAGACCTTGTCTTCGACATCACTAATTATTTCTTCAGCAGTTGTTACTCTGATTTGGAGGCCTTCCAGTGTGTTTTTTTATTTCACTTACCACATTTAAAAAAATTTTTTATTATACCACAGTGAAACATACAGTTACAAAGGTTTTCATAATTGGTTCTTGGTTATACAGTATTCCAGCACCCATCCCTCCACCAGTGCTCCATCACCACCACCAGTATACCACACGCCCTCCCTCCCACCCCCCAGGCTCCCTCAGTAGCAGGGACCCCCTTATCTTCTCTTTCTCTCTCTTTCTCTCTCTGTCTCCTCATCTCTCTCCCCCCTGTTTTTACACATTGAGGCTAGCCCTGCAGACATTTAGGGTATATCATATAAGTCTATTTGTGTATATTCAATGGTGAGTTCTAGTCTGACATTACCTTTGCCCACTCTCAGTTAAACACTGGTATATATTTATATCCCATTAATGAATGCAGTCATTCTATATATGTTTTTCCTTCTGACTAATTTCACTCATCATGATAATCTCCATGTCCATCCATTTGCAGGTAAATTTCACAGTTTTGTCTTTTCTGACAGCTGCATAGTATATCCATCATGTAGATGTACCACAGTTTCTTTAGCCAGTCCTCTGTTCTCAGGCACTTAGATTGTTTCCAGATTCTAGCTATTGTGAATAGTGTAGCAATGAATAAAGAAGTACAGATTGTGTTTCTGCTATGTGTTTTTGGTCTCTCGGGTATATTCCCAGAAGTGCTATTGCTGGATCAAATGGGAGCTCAATATCTAGTTTTTGGAGCAATGCCCATATTGTTTACCAAAAGGGCTGGACCAATGGGCACTCCCACCAGCAGTGGATGAGAGTCCCTTTTACCCCACATCCACGCCAGCACTGGTTGTTCTTGCTGTTTTGGATGTGTGCCAGTCTCTGTGGTGTGAGATGGTACCTCATTGTTGTTTTGATTTGCATCTCTCTGATGATTAAAGATGAAGAGCACTTTTTCATATGTCTTTTGGTCATTCGAATTTCTTCTTTTTGGAAGCTTATATTCATTTCTTCTCCCCATTTTTTTGATGGGGTTGACTTTTTATTGTGAAGTGCTACCAGTGCCTGATATATCCTGGATATTAACCCCTTGTCAGATGGGTATTGGGTGGATATCCTTTCCCACTCTGGATTGCCTTTGTATCTTCGTCACCGTTTTCCCAACACCATTTGTTGAAGAGGCTTTATTTGCTCCACTTTATAGTTTTGCTCCTTTATCGAAGATTAAGTAGTTGTATATTTGAGAGTGTGTTTTAGGATATTCAGTTCTATTCTATAGGTCTACAGGTCTGTCTCTATAACAATACCATACTGTCTTAATTACAACTGCTCTGTAATTAAGACCTTGTGGTTGGGAAAAGTGAGACCTCCCATCTTCTTTTCCCAAGGATTGCTTTAGCTATTCGTGGGGTTTTATTATTCCATACAAATTTCAGGAGTGTTTGTTCAATTTATTTGAAGAGCATCATGGGTATCTTTTTTAGGGTCCACATTGAATCTGTGTAAAGCTCTAGGGGGGTATTACCATTTTGATAATGTTAATCCTTCCAATCCGTGAGCAGGATATGTATCTCCATTTCCTTAGATCCTCTTTTATTTCCTGAAGTGACGTTTCATAGTTTTCTTTGTAGAGATCCTTTACATTCTTTGTCAAACTGATTCCTTGGTATTTGATTCACTTACCACATTTTAATATCTGTCATTTCTGCTTATATTTTGGTCTGCAATTTACTCATTTCTGCTCTCATGTCCTCTTGTATTTTATTGACTGTATTCCATTGCTTCTTTGAATTATTTATACATCCATAACAGTTCCTTTCAAAATTCCTTATCAGAGAGGTTATATAGCTCATAATTATTTCTTGGCTCATCTGGGCTAGTGACTTCACTCACTGAGCTTTTTGGAATTCTGCATTATTTTACCATAATGACTATTGTAGGTTGCAAATGTGTGTTCTCGGTGGCTAGATAGTACAGTTAGTAGGTGCTTGGGTTGTTTGCAGAGTTTGGGTTGGGTGGTTAGGGATGTATGGGTAAATGTTCACTGGTATCTCAGGTAAGATAAATAGTAAGTAGTTCACGTGGGTGTGCTAGTGTGTCCCTGCAGTTTTGAATTTTGAGATGTAAGTGGGTGGTTTTTGAGTGTTTCCTCAGGGTGCCTGGGGGCAGATGCACCTGGTAGGGATGATGGGAAGATGGGAAGGGTTGGCAGGATCTGGGAGTAAGTGGTCCAGCAGCAGGTCTGAGGCTCGATGTGCCTGAGCCATGTTGGTGAAAGTTCCAGCCCTTTATCTTGGAACTGAGTGTTTCCGTGGGGTGCCTGGTGCTCAGACATAGCTGGTAGGGAGGATGGGAAGTGTCCTATAAAATATCTTTTTAAAAATACATTTCTTAAAGCAAATTTGATGGGTCAGTAGAAGTGCAATATTTAGCTTAAAATATGAACTATTGGACTATTTTAGAGAAAGGTTGATTCTTCTATTGGGAGGATAGTTATCAATTTATTAATTCTATTGTATTATTTCTTGCTCAAGAGGTATATTTTAGGATGTGAACTAAAAGATAAGCTCTAGGGACCAGAGTTATAGCACAGCCGGGAGGGCATTTGTCTTGCATGTGGCCGACCTGGATTCAATCCCCGGCTTCTCTATGGTAGAAGAATAGCTCTGGAGGGGAAGGAAAAGAGAAAAGAGAGAGAAACGGAAAGAAATCAAGAACCTGCCATGGAGCAGGGCTGGGGGAGGGGGAGGGAACCGGGGCGTTGGTGGTGGGAGATGGGCACTGGTGGCGGGATGGGTGCTGCAACACTGTTTGACCAAAACCCAAATATGAACTTTTTAATTGTATATCTTTGAAATTTTAAAAATAAAAAAAAATTAAAAAAAAGAATAGCTCTAGAAAGACAGAAGTCCGTCTGTTTCAACATAGCATAGATTTTAACACATAATAGTGCCTCACTTTATTCACTTAATGTTTGAATAAATGAATGATTGCTTTTGAGTTAAACACTTTAGTCATACACCAAGTACAGAAGCACAAACTATGTTCTAATCCCTCTACCTGACTGGCTGACAGAGTTCACCCCTAATTTTCCCCCACTTTAAATATTCCTGTTCTACTGAATAAAGCAGAGCTATTCCATTGAAGTGGTTAGTGGAGACTTCTTTGTAGGTGCTCTACTCAACCTTCTTTAGCATCCCTCACCAGTGATGTCAATAGGTTTGAGGTATGGATGGATGGATGGATGGATGGATGGATGGATGGATGGATGGATGGATGGATGGATGGATGTGACTCCTCAAGGGCAGAGTTCCATCTTAATCTAAATCCCTTTAATGTTTGCAGCATTGTCAAGGCAGGGTAGAAGCCTAATTCTAAACTCTATAATAGTGCCTTATTTAGTCATATTATCATTCTGTATTCAGTATACTAAAAGTCTTAAACTTTAGAAGATATCTATTGTCCAGAGAAGAAGTTTTATTCCCTGAAGATTAAGATCCAAATGTTTACCACAACACCATCCTAATGACCTCTGTTGATACATTTCTCTTGGGATGGACCCACCTTGAGTTAAAACTTCAAATAATAGAACAAGTCACCTTTTAGACTTGTTCTACTTTTTTTGTCTTCGAGATCACTAATTATTATATATTATATATCTTTACAAGACTGGTTTTTGGAGACAGTGGTGGAAGTTTCATAATACATAGAATAGATTTAATACATAATACATAATGCATAGAGTTCGTCCTTAAATGGCAGCTATTTAGGACTTGAGCCATAGTACAGTGGATAGGGCATTTGCCTTGCATGAGATCTACCTGGGTTCAATTCCCAGCATCCCATATGGTCCTTTGAGCAGGAGTTATTCCTGAATGCAGAGCCAGAGTAACCCCTGTGCTTTGCCAGGTGTTACCCAAAAAAACATAAAAATTAGTATATCTGACTCCAGGACATAATATGTGCAGAATTGGTTTTGATCATTGGCCAAAATTTTGAGCATATCTGTCCCCTTGCTGATCAGCATGGATGAAGTACAGCTGTCAGTTGCCCAGATACATATAACATTCCTTAATTTACTCCTAGCATCTCTAACAACCGCATATGTGGAGGCCAACTCTACTTAAGAAACTTCACTGAGGTCAGACAAGTTGTGATACTGTGGGTTAAACAATGTCTATATGGAGGCAGAAAACTCCCCTCTTTCTCCAACATTGGGAGAGTTTTCTGTGAGGGTACAAAAATAAATGTTTATTGCGCCTGGTTGATGAAGCATGACAACCGCTGACTAGAGCCATTACAGACTGGATCCCACGGGATGTAAAAGGATCACGTGGCCGCCCACCTACAAGATTGTCAGACTTCCTTGTAAAGACCCTGAACGAACGGTTTGAGGCTCTTCATATTCCTGAATCAACCAGATGCCATTGGGCTACATTGGTACGTGATAGGGTCCAATGGAAATGTTACTGGAGCCCACTCGAGCAAATCGATGAATAACGGGATTCAAGTGATCAAGTGATTGCACCTGGTTGAAAGCAAAATAAATAGCATTCACAAAAAATAAAGCTAAACTGAAGAGGCCGGGATTTTTTTTAAATTTAGTTGATTAATGATGTATTTGATTAGATGCTTCTTAAGACAATGTCTGAGCTGAAGTAATAAAGAAATTTCTCTGACCAGACATAGACATTTGTTCTATCCTTTCACAGCCATTTTCAGGTTCTTCCAGTGAGTTTCAAGGAAATGAAAAAGGAAATAAACTTGATGAGTTTTTTCTTTGTGTGTGAGAATTTTTACTGTTGAAAACATTACTGTGAACCAAATTGCAATGGTTGAATAGTAACTAGACCAACAATGGGGTTTGAGGGGCTATGTTAGGTATTAGGGGCTGGAAAATAGACTTGTTTTCCCATCTTAGCACCGGAATACTGTGTGGGGGCAGGAGGAGCTTGTATCTGGCATCACCAATGCACCATCATATGGACAGTGCAGAGCAAAGCTGGGCATGTGCACATGACACATACATGATTAAACATGACTGAGAATGGTTTTCTTTTCAAAATGCTCCAAACCTGATTGTTGTGCAGGTATAACTAGATTTGGAAGATGGAATATGTATGACAGCCATTGTGTTTTTTGGTCTTCCCAAGACCACAAGCATGACATTGAATATAATTCAACTACATTATTTATTTCATTTTTCTTAAGTATAAAGTGGGAGTCAATGATATTATAAATTATGACTACATGTAAAAGTGTGAATACTTAATGGGCACAGGAGAAATTCAATTTTGCTTACTTCCCTATTCTTTGGACAGCCTAACATGGACAAACTTTAGGTGACTAAATGTAGTGTCAGTCTTTGAAATATGTGACCTTTCTAAGGCATCCAAGGTCATCTTCCAAGGAAGCCTGAGAGACAAACCTCAGACTGTATTCATTATTTTCAAGATGGAAAATGGAAAAATGTGGTCAAGCATCCAAAATGTTTGGTCTATAAAACTTAAAACATTCAGATGTTTGGTGTTGGGAAGGCAAGGTGCCATCTGAGCATGTGAAAGTCTTTAAGTCTCAACTGACTTGCTCTTGGGATCTGAGGTTTTCATCAGGTAACCCTGGAGAAATAATTAGATCTTTTTAGTTTAGCTCAATTCTTCGATTTATAAAAAATGCTCATAATTCTCACTCCATAACTTTGAAATAAGTTGATTTGTAATGGCTGGATAGAATCCTTAAAAAATATATAAATATCTGACTTTAAAAGGATTCAAGTTTGGAAACTATGCTCCCTATTTAGACCAAATTTTTCCAAAGGAAACTCTAGGTTTACCTTAGAAAAATGGAAAGTAAAATATTTTTTAAAGATTATATTGTATTTTCTTTTCTTTGTAGAACTATCTTTATTTTGGGCACCATAGTTAGAATACTGCTAATGACATGGTATCATGAGTAACACAATCCAGCTCCACTCCCTCTCCCAGAGTGCCCATTTGCCTCCACCATTGTCTCAATATTCCCATATCCTACCTCCCTGTGGTAAACTTGCTAGTAAAGAACAGTTATTTGTATCTGTTGCCTTTTGACATTTTTGCTATTCCATGCTTTGTTTCTTTATATCCTCATATGAGAGAGATCATTCTGTGTCTTTCCTTCTGCCTAACTTCTCTCAGTATGATACTCTCCAGATCCATCTGTGCAGCAACAAATTGCATAATTTTCTTTTCTAAGAGCCAGGCAGTATTTCATTGTGTATAAAGTATTGTGTTTTTAAAAGTTAAAAACTGTTTTATTTTTTTAATATTTATCTATCAGTCAATAAATACCCATTTATTCATCTCTTTAGAGGGAAACAGATTTATTTTTAGTGCCAATATGTTGGAGAGTCGCTGGGGTTCCCAAAAATATCAGTAAATGAGTTCCCTTCTACCTTGGTGCTCAGCAGAAATGGATGAAAACTCACTAGTCCATCGCAGTTCCAAAAGGCTTTTACTCATTGTCAAAAATAAAACAAGCTCTGCCACTATGATCCAAGATAACGGGATTCCCCAGACTTCTAGCTCTTGGTCATAACTCGACCATGCACTCAGGCCCAAGTCTCCCACCAATGTGGATGGATGTACCTCAAGTCAGTCACATTATATATCCAAAATTAATCCTATCTTCAGGGAGGGTAGTGTCAACAAAGATCAAGGACTCAACTACTAGGTGCAGTTGTAGGGTGGTGTCGCACTTGTTTCAGGTCTAAACAAATGATTATGCCAGGGACTAGCCCCTTCCTCTGAGATTATCTATTATGTCAAAACACTGGAGAGAGAGGACTGGTATAAAGAAATACATCTTAATGGATGTATATTTATGGGGAGAAAAACATCATAACTTCATGGCTTAATGTAATCTAGATGGTACCCACAGGGTCCTTCTTATTTATCATCTATACCAGGGCAATTCTGATTGTCTTGTCCTATGTTTACTGAAAGGTTCATGCTCCTCTGTTTGAGGAAAAACTAGTATAATCCCTTTCTTTGATCTTAAATGGTAGTCTTAAAGTAGCCAAGGTGGTTAATCTCCTGGTAAATTCAAACTATTCCATGCTGGGGCCAGTGGATATTAAGAGGAATTGTGCCTAATCTAGATAACATTGAAATCATGGTAGCGATTCTAATAATTTGTATATATTTTTTTGCTTTTTTGGATCATGCCCAGCCATGCTAGAAGGTTACACCCACCTTTGCACTCAGAAATACTACTCCCCGTAGTGCTGGGGGACCTTAAGGAAGCCGTGGACTGAACCTGGGTTGGCCGCATGCAAAGCAAACACTTTACCCACTGTACTATCACTCCGGCCCCTCTAAAAATATTTTAGAAGTTATTAATTCAGAGTCGAAATGACTCCTGTAAGGCTGGCACATATCCAAAAGAGCAAGAACAAGTGCTGGTGTGGATATGGGGAGAAAGGGACTCTCATCCATTATTGGTGGGAATATCAACTGGTACAGACTTTTTAGAAAACAATATGGACATTCCGCCAATAACTAGAAATTGAGCTCCCATTTGACCTAGCCATACCACTCGTGAGAATACACCCTGGGAGGCCAAAACCACACAGCATAAACACTATATACACTTCTATGTTCATAGCAGTACTATTCACAATAGCCAAAATCTGGAAACAACCTGAGTGCCTGAGAATAGACGACTGGATAAAGAAATTTTGGCACATCTAGACAATGGAATACTATGCAGCTGTTTGGAAAAATGAAGTTAGGAAATTTGCCTATAAATGGATGGACATGGAGAGGACCATGCTGAGTGAAATTAGCCAGAGGGAAAAGGACAGATACAGAATGATTTCATTAATTTGCGGGCTATATAAAAATAGCATGATACCAATATCTAAGTCCAGGCAAAATATGGATCAGGAGGTCTTGTCTGTGGGTAGAATCTACTTCAGGTATGTGGGAGTCAGATTTTAGGTTAAATAGAGAAAGGAACAGTATACTAATAATTGTTGGAAATGATAATGCCAGCTTAGAACTGAGCATTGAATGTAGGCAAAGGGATATACATGATAACTTCTTAGTGTATGTATTGCAAGCCACAATGTGTAAGAGAAGGAAAAGAGAGACAGAAATAGAGAGAGAGAAACAAAGTACCTGCCATAAAGACAGACTGGGGGAGGAGGGAGGGAATCAGGAGGCATTAAATGGATGCTGGTGGAGGGATGGGTGCTGGAACACTATGACTGAATATCAAACATGAACATGTTTGTAACTGTATATGTCATGGTGGTATAATAAAAAAGAAGAAAAAATGACTCCTGAAACTGCCACCACCTCCATCAGTGTTTACATGGAAGAGACATCTCATTAGCATGAACTCTGGCTTAAGGACATGTAAACAGCTTAAACTATAAGTAGATTAAACAGCAAAGATCCTAAGGTAGCTAGGCCTTGTCATCCAACAAGCAAAAGTTATAATATGTAATATATCTCTGAAAAACAAAAAACAATAGAAGTTTGATCATTAGTGTTATTTTTCCCCGGAGATATAAATAATGCTGAAAATGTGAGCTTCACTTGATTGCTTGCAATATGCGTTTCAATTTTGAGCATTTCATCTCTTCTCCTTGAGGCAGAATATTTTGCTCACTCCTGAGAACTTGACTCACCCATGTGACATCATCTGTCTGATGGGCTATTATTAGTATTTGTGAAAAAGTAGATCCCTAAAAAATGTATTGCACTTGGATTTGCTCTATTGCAGCTCATGTAACAACCATAAAATCACTGGAGTTAGCTTGTTAGAGTATTACACATGAAACATATCACATAATCATTTATCCCAGATGAAGTGTGACAGAAAAGAGATTAAGTGCATAAGGAAGTATAACTAAGAAATAGAAAGTTACAGAGAATCCGCAGACTCAGAAACAGTCTATTATATAATAAAGTGATAGTGAAATAAACTCACTTAAACTGCTAAATTTGGGGGGTTTATATTACAAAGTATTATTGTTCAAGTCCTACTTGGTTGGATAGTTAAGCAGATTGCTATACATTACCACTGAACAATGAACGAATAGTCCCATTATCAAAAAGGGTTTCTATCTTCCTGCATTTGCAGCAGAGTAAATTTAGACAATTTTTTCTTGAACCAGTATGTTTTAAAACTTCTTTAAATTTAAGAACTGTGATTTTCAAAGTTATTGATAGTTAAGTTTATGCATATAATTTTCAACACTAATCCTACTACCAGTGTCAACTTTTGTCCACTAGAGTTCCCATATTTCATCGCCAGCTGTTACCCTTGCCCTATCCTGACCTTGACAGGCACATTACAAAATTCCAGTGATTGCAGCTTAGATCTCTTGTTATCAGTTTTGTTGAGTCTGTGTTTTAGAGGTAAAACCCGGTGAAGCTCAGGGGTTACTCCTGGCTGTTCACTCAGGTCACATCCGGTGACGCTCAGTGGTTACTCCTGGCTGTTCACTCAGGAATTACTCCTGGTGGTCCTCGGGGGACTATATGGGATGCGGGGATTGAACCCAGGTCGGCCGCATGCAAGGCAAACGCCCTACCCTCTGTGCTATTGCTCCGCTCCCCCATTAAATTTTTTTTAGAAGATTCGGGGCTGGAGAAATAGTACAACTGGTAATGTTCGTCTCGCACGCGCCTGGCCCAAGTTTTATCCCAGCAACCCCTAAGTTTATTCAGCCTTGCCAGGAGTGAGCCCTGAGAGCAGAGCCAGGAGTAAGCTCAGCACCACTATATGTGGCCCAAACACACACACACACACACACACACACACACAAGCACACGATTATTGTTTTGTTTTTTGCACCACACCTGGCAATGCTTAGGGATTACTCCTGTCTCTGCACTCAGGAATTACTCCTGGCAGTGCTCAGAGGATCAGACCTGGGGGTTTGCAAGGCAAATACCCTCCCCATGCTGCACTATCTCTCTGGCCCCTCCAAATAAACTTTATTTATTTATTTATTTTTGCTTATTTTTTTTTTTTTTCACACCCGGCAATGCTCAGGGGTTATTTCGGGCTCTTCGCTAGGAATTACTCCTGGTAGGGGACCATATGGAATGCCAGGGATCAAACCCAGGTGGGCCGCGTGCAAGGCAAACACTCTACCTGCTGTGCTATCGCTCTGGTCCCCCAAATAAACTTAGAAGATATCTGTAAACAAAATAGAATACTGCAACAAGAGTTAGACTTGGAGACGCTGTTCAACAGCTGAATGTAAGGTAGCAGCGTGTTTGCCCAGTAAGTTCGCTTAAAGCCCCATGAGAGACCAGGCTCTGCGTTGGTCCCAGGACACATGGGCTGATGCATGAGGCCCTGGGTTCTACCCCACACACCAGCTCCAGCAAAGGCGAACCAGACAGAAGGGCATGAAATTTTGTATTTTGAGTCAACGTGAAAAATAAGGTCTGGATTGTTTGATCTAACCCTAAGTCCCCAACCTGTGAGAGATTCACAGACATGGGGCAGAGCTACTACTTGTTCTCCCTGTGCCCAGCCACTCACAAGGTGCCCAGGGGGTATGGCGGGTTCTAGCCCTGGCCCGCCACCCAGCAGAGCCTTGTAACAAGTCAAACGACCCCCCATTCCATGAGGGCCTCCATTTTCCACATCCGGACTTCCCTCTCGTCAGATCTCCACCCAGCACACCAGCCTATCACAGCCCAGCTAGCCTGGCCACAAATGGCCACGTGGTTCATCAATAGATGCTGGATTTAGAGATGACTACAAGAGTATGCTACCTGCATGGCAGAGCCTGGCAAGCTACCTGTGTTGTATTTGATATGCCAAATACCAGTAACAATTATAGACCTCATTCTGGAATGGATTGAGGCTCTTTATGTTCCTGGAGCAAGCAGATGCCCTTGGGCTCTACTTGTATGAGACAGGACATATGGAGATGTTACTGGGGCCTGCTCGAGCAAATCAATGATGAACAGGAAGACAGTGACAGTGACAGTGTTTTAGAGGTCGGGCTATACCACATATCCATATCATCAATATAACTGAACCCTGAGGCCTGTTTACTCATTACTTCCTGTTCTCTTGCCATTCTCTTCTCTTCTCCCCCACCCTTGATTTTTTTTCTTCTCTGTCAGTCTCATCTCTAAACACTGGGATCAAGATGATCTACCACCTCCCTTTCTGCAATACATTAACATATCCAGCATTCTATATAACACAGAAGGTCTTCAGTTTGTCTTTCTTTTTCTGGCTTCTTTCACCCAACATGATATCTTCCACTAACAACCACATTGCAGAAAGTTCCATGATTTCATTGTTCCTTGCAACTGCATAGTACTCTATATACACATATTTATAACTCATTAATCTGTCATTGAACACCTAGGTTTATCTCATATCTTAGCTATTGTACTGACTGAATCAATGAATAATGGTGTGCATATGGCCTTTTGAAACAGTGTTTTTATGTCTTGGAGGTAGATTCCAAAATGTACAATTGCTGGATAACATGGTGGTTCAAGTCTAAGTTTAATGAAAACTCTCCATAGTGTTTTCCATACAAGTTGTATCAGACAATATTCCAACAGGCAGTGGATGAAAAGGACCAGGATTTTTGTTTTAAGAGACCTGTTGAAAGTCCTTTTACACTCACCAGAGAGAAAACTCTAGGATATCCTGCTTAGAAGTTAGGGGTAATATTTTTAAATTTTATTTTATTATACCACAGTGGGATATACAATTACAAAGATGTTAATGATTGGGTTTTAGTCATACAGTGTTCCAGCACCCATTCCTCCACCAGGGCACCCTTCCCAACACCAGTGTCCAGTGATTCCCTCTTCCTCCCTAATTCTGCCTCTATAGCAGGCACTTAGCCTCTTCTTCTTCCTCTTCCTCCTCCTCCTCTCTTCTTCTTCTTCCTTCTCTTCTTCCTTCCTCCTCCTCCTCTTTCTTCTTCATCTTCCTATCTCATTCCCTTCTCTTATACACTGTAGCTTTCCCTACATACATTTAGAGGATATCATGTATATCACTTTGCCCATATTCAATGCTAAGTTCTAGTCTGGCATTATCATTTCTAATAATTATTAGACCACCGGAATATACTTATATCCCACAAAAGAATGTAGTTATTATATATATATGTATATATATATATATATATATATATACTTTTCCTTCTGACTAATTTCACTAAGCATGATAATCTTCATGTCCATCCATTTGTAGGCAAATTTCATGACTTCGTTTTTCTTAACAGCTGCATAGTATTCCATTGTGTAGATGTACCATAGTTTCTTTAGGCAGTCTTCTGTTCTCAGGCACTCCGGCTTGTTGCCAGTTCCTGGCTATTCTGAATAGTGCTGTGATGAATGTAAAAGTACAGATAGTGTTTCTGCTGTGTGCTTTTGGGACTCCAGGGTATATTCCTGGGAGTTTTATTGCTGGGGCAATTGGGAGCTCAGTATAAGTATTTTAAAGGAATATCCATATTGTTTTTCAAAAAGGGATGAAACAATCGGCATTCCCACCAATAATGAATGAGAGTCCTTTTCTAGGGAGAAAATTTTAACAGTAAATAGCCTTTGAGTCTGGAGTATCATTTTGGACTCATTTAAAAAATTTTTTGATCTTTGAGAGAGGTTTTTTTTTCTTTTTCTTTTTGGGTCACACCCGGCAATTCTCTGGGGTTACTCCTGGCTATGCACTCAGGAATTACTCCTGTCGGTGCTTGGGGAACCATATGGGATGCCGGGGATGGAACCCAATGTATAAAGAAGATATGATATACATGTACATATATAGTGGAATCACTGTCTTCCCGTTCATCATCGATTTGCCTCGAGCGGGCCCCAGTAACATCTCCATATGTCCTGTCTCATGCAAGTAGAGCCAAAGGCATCTGCTTGCTCCAAAAACATAAAGAGCCTCAATCTATTCAGGAATGAGGTCTATAATTGTTACTGGTATTTGGCATATATATCAAATACAACACGGGTAGCTTGCCAGGCTCTGCCGTGCAGGTAGCATATTCTTGTAGGCATCTCTCAGTCCAGCATTTATTGATGAACCACGCGGCCACTTATGCGGCCGCGAGCCGGGCGCTGATAGGCTGGTCTGCTGGGTGGAGGTCTGACGAGAGAGAAGTCCAGATGTGGAAAATGGAGGCCCTCATGGAGTTGGGGTTCGTCTGGCTTGTTGCGAGGCTCTGCTGGGGTGGTGGGCCAGGGCTAGAACCCACCATCCCTCCCGGGTGCCTCGTGAGCGGCTGGTCACAGGGAGAGCCAGTAGCAGCTCTGCCCCCATGTCTGCGAAGTCTCTGACTGGCATACCTGAGCCGGATTTAAGAAAGACTGCTGCAGGGTGGTACTTCGATGAGCAGGGCGCTGATAGGCTGGTCTGCTGGGTGGAGGTCTGACGAGAGAGAAGTCCAGATGTGGAAAATGGAGGCCCTCATGGAGTGGGGGGTGTCGTCTGGTTTGTTGCGAGGCTCTGCTGGGATGGTGGGCCAGGGCTAGAACCCACCATCCCTCCCGGGCGCCTCGTGAGCGGCTGGTAACAGGGAGAGCCAGTAGCAGCTCTGCCCCATGTCTGCAAGTCCACTATATTCCATATAGTGGAATACTTCTTACTTATTAGAAGAGATGAAACCTTGCCTTTTGATATTATATGAATGGAATTAAAATATGTCATGATAAGTGAAATAAGTTAGAATGAGAACAAATATGGATGATATCACTAATGTGGTTATATAAAGAAAGCCAGGGAATAGACAATGTCCAATGAAAACAAACTCTTAGACTCTGAAGACAAAATTGAGGCTATCAATCAGTAGGTGGAGTGAGTTGTAAGGGTGTAGGGACTGTGGTGGAGAGATATGAGCACTTTTGGGGAGGTCTGGATATGGCAACATTGTATCCCTTAAATGTAAACATATATATTCTTGTTAGCTGACAGCCTCAGTAAAAAAAGAAATTCATAAAACTGCTAACTAGTGTAATTTTCAGAAAGTTTTATTATACTGCCTTGAATTATTTAAACCTGATTTTTCCACTTAGCTTAGTGGGCTTTTTTATTTTTTATTTTTTGGGTCACACCTGGCAATGTTCAGGGGTTTCTCCTGGCTCTGCACTCAGGAATTTCTCTTGGTGGTGTTCGGGGACTATATGAGATGCTGGGGATTGAACCTGGGCTGGCATGGGCCGGCATGGGCCAGCGTGTGCAAGGCAAATGACCCACCCTCCTGATTATCACTCCGCCCCAGCTTAGTGTTTTTAATTTCATGGAACTTCTTTCTGAAAAGTTGTTTTCATTTTTGTGTACTGACTCAGTAAAACATAGTTATTAAAGATCTTTAGTAGGAATTATTTCTTCATAAATGAAAGAAATATTACATTATTGAAAATATTCCCTTTTGAAGTTTTCCTATGCAGATAAATAATTAATGACTAGACCAAAAGAAAAGATCACAAGATGAGTTTTCACAGTTTTATCATTCCTTTGGAAATTTTCTTTATTATAATTTCCCTAAAGTCTGCGAATTCCTAATTTTATGTGTGTATGTGAAATCATTATAAAAGTACCATGGTATCACTGTCTTCCCCTTGATCATCTATTTGCTCGAGTGAACACTAGTAACATCTCCATTAGTCCTGTCACAAACAAGTGTAACCCCAGGGCAACTACTTGCTCCAGGGACAGGAGGAGCCCGAAACCATTGTTCAGGTCATGGAACTGAGGTCCATAATTGTTACTAGTTTTTGGCATAACAAGTAAATAAAACACTGGTAGCTTGCCAGGCTCTGCCGTGTAGGTGGTATAGTCTCAGTAGAAGGCTCTCATCTCAAGCATTTACTGATGAAACTTAAAGGGGGAAGATCAGGTTTTCTCTTGGATGGAGCTCTGAGGAACTATGGAGTCTGGATGTTGAGAATGACTGACTGCATGACGTGTGTGGGTTGTTCTGGCTTCTTGCTAGGTTTACTGGTATCAGTTTGAACCTGTCTAGAACTGTATACAATGTATACATGTGAAAGATCTTGGGAAGGACCTTATCCTAAAATCTGCATTCTCTAAAAATATCGTGCAGCTGCTTCACGGTCACGTGCCAAGGGACCTGTGGGTCTGGCGTGGGTGGGTCTTTTCTCTTCCAGGGCAACTGGCATGGAGGTGGAGGAGGCACATGCCAACCCAGGTTTGATCCTCGGCATCCCATATGGTCCCCCGAGCAATGCCAAGAGTAAATAAAACTATAGTAATAATTATAAAAGAGTAAACATATATAACTCAGACAGATGGGGCAGAGCTGCTATCGGCTCTCCCTGTGCTCAGCTGATCATGAGGTGCCCAGGAGGGAAGGCACGTTCTAGCCCTGGCCTGCCATCCCAATAGAGCCTCACAAGAACCCCTATACATGAGGACAGCCATTTTCAACATCTGGACTCCACAGCTCATCAGAGCTCCACCCCAGAGAAGAGCCAATCTCAAGCCCTGCTTGTCAGAGTTCCACTCTACAGCGAAGACTATTTAAAGCCCAGGTATGCCTGATCCAGAGACCCAGGCTCACAGGGCAGAGCTGCTACCAGGCTCTCCCTGTGCTCAGCTGATCATGAGGCACCCAGGAGGGAAGGAAACTTCTAAACCTAGCCCACCATCCCAAAAGAGTCTCACAAAGAAGCCAGAGGAACCCCCACACCATGAGGACCACCATTTTCAACATCAGGACTCCACAACTCATCAGAGTTCCACCCAAGAGAAAAGCTGATAACTCCCCATTGTGCGGTTCATAAGTAAATGCACAAAATGAGAGCCTACTACTGAGAGTATACCACCTGCATGGCAGACCCTGACAAGCTACCTGTGTCATATTTGATATGCCAAAAACCAGTAACAATTACAGACCTCATTCCCATGACCTGAAGGAATGGTCTGAGGCTCTTTGTGTTCCTGGAGCTAGCAGATGCCTTTGGGCTACACTAGCACTAGACAGGATGTATGGAGGTGTTACTGGTGCCTGCTTGAGCAAATCGATGAACAATAGGGAAGACAAATGATACAAGTGAAACATATAAGTACATTTGTACAGCCATTAAACAGAATGACATTCTCATACATCCCCGCTGAACCCTTATTATCTCCATAGTAACTAATGCCTGACCAAGTGGGGAACTCATAAAGGAAGTTGTCAGAAAATTTTAAAAGGAAATAAGGAAAACAACAGCAAAAAAGGGTATAAATGTGGAAATAAACATGCCATTGGGTAGAGCATAGGAAAGGTCCATAACATTGAATTGACATGTGCTTGGGAAAACCCCTGCATCTGACTCCGAGCTTTGTTGTTCATGAAAATTAAAACTCTGTCACAGTCTGGAATTTTTTCTTCTCTCTACACACAGTGCAGGGCAGCAGGAAAACCATTTGTACCTGCACCAATATAGGAGTTGATTGAAATATTTGAGATTTTAATTTTCCAACTGCCTAGAGATTGCAAAAATAGTGAGACGATTTTGGACTCCTACAATTCACTGGTGCTTGCCTGATAAATTAGCTATGAAAATTAGCACTGGTCTGCATGCCTGGGGATAGCTAGAGAGAAGGTCAGAAATGGAAAGAGCTGGTGAAACCCTAAGAACCTCAAGGGTTAACCAGGACTTCTTCCTTCCTGTCCTCCTGCCATCTCATTTGCTCTTTCTTTTAACTTTCTTTTTTTCTGTTTCGATTTTCCCTTCTTAGGGTTCCCTTCATTTTATTTGTTTACCTCTTTGATAATTTCTATGATTGTTTCTTGTATACACTTTTCTGATTACCTGCTTTTCTCTGGGCTGCCCATATGGCTATCTTACTGTTATTCTTTAAATGCAAACAAATGGATTACATGCCCTCATTTCCCTCGCTCCCCCACCACATCCCTGAACCAACTACACTTTTGGAGGAGAGTTCTATCTTCTCTAAACTACCAGTACAATAAACTGCGGCTTTCTCATTATTTACTGTGTTGGGGGAACATTTGTTTATGAACGACGGAAAACCCATAAAATTACATGGTCTGACCCTGGTACTTGACATAACTACCCACACATTCATCTACCTATATTGCATGTCCTGTGAATGTAAAAAATATCCAACAGGCACTTGGCATAAAAAATGGTTTACCCACCTCTGGTAAGACTTAATCAGTGTCCTCAGATTTTTGTGGCCTGCAGAAATTCTTGGATTGTTGGGCTCTACCACTATAACTTCAGATTAGTAAATATAAAGTGTGTTGGGCATTGAAACTTGGCAATTATATTAATTTCATAGGTGTTGCTGCTGCTACAGAGGGTTCAATTTGAGAACCTAAATCAACTCAGAGGCTTCACTCTGTCTCTTTTATCTAGGGAAGGCACTTTCTTGGCAAAACTCAATCAATTAGGCTGGACAATTCAATGCTTGGGCTCAGGTATGTGGTTCTTTTTGTGTCCAGTGGTACTGGGGTCCTGTGATTCCAGGAATCAAAATCAGAATCTTATATATGCAAGACATGTTTTAAACCCTTTGAGCTATCTCCTGAACCTTTGCTCACTTTTATGTAGAATTTTCAACATGCTGTATACAATTTTTATATTATGTGGATTTAATCTAGAAGTAGATATATTCAAAACTCATTTGCAAATCATCTTTGGAAAGATGTACTTGACCCAAGGGCAGATGTAACATGTAAAAGGGTTTTACTCTGAAGTAGGGTGATCCTTAGGAAATGGGTGTGAGTATTGCACCTGAAAAGACATACATGCCCTAACCTGTGTATATTAGCCTGAAACTCCTTCCAGATGGTGGAGACCAGCATCTGTGCCAACCATCTCACTGCTGCTTATGAGATGAACTTCTCCCTAGAGAGCAGCCAAGTGATTACCTTACCTGCAGAGCTGTCGAGGTGGAGCCCTTTCTGCTGTGTGGGGCAGCAGGATCAGCCTGAATGTGGCCGCTCCAGTTTTGAAGCGCTTGTGGTGAGTTGGACAGAGAGAGAGGTCGGTGTGAGTATAAAGAATGCCCCCTCACTTTCAAAAGTATATAACAACAGGGGTGGATATTTTAGTACAAAGTGTCAAGAGTAACCTTTTTGTTTTCTATAATGTATTTGATTACAATGTGTGTGATTTTAAGTTTTGAAAGAGAAGACTGTGACATCCTGAAGAACACCGACAGTCCTCCAGGACCCTTGGTGAACATCATACCGCTGTGGTTTCAGTCATTGCTGCGAAGGAAAGTCCATTAAAAACTGTAAGTATATATGTGTGTGGATATATAGAGACACATATACATCCCGCATATATGAATCTGTATATTTATTTTTTTATTTTTAAGTCTCTGTGCCTTAATTTATTTTCGTTTTTTTTTTTTTTGGGTTCTTCCTTCAATCCTTCTTTATTTTTTTTTTTTTTAACATTTTATTATACCACCGTGAGATATACAATTACAACGTTGTTCACGCTTGGGGGTTTCGGTCACATAGTGTTCCAGCACCCCGCCTCCACCAGTGCCCCTCAGCCACCACCCATGTCCCCAATTCCCTCCCCCTCCCACATCCCGCCTAAATGGCAGGTTCTTTATCTCCTCTCCTCTCCCTCTCTCTCTCTCCTCCTTCTCCCACACATTGTGGGTTGCACTACGTACACTTAGAAGCCATCACTTGCATTTTTTTGTCTGTATTTAATGCTCAGTTCTATGTTAGTATCAGAACTTTAGACATTTATTCACTCATGTTCCTTTCTCTATCTAAACCAACCTCTGACTCCCACACGCTTGTGTAATTTCCACTTTTGGTAAGATCACCTAGTATATTTATGTCATGCAAATAAATGCAGTCATTCTATGTCTCTCTCTTTCCTTCTGACTAATTTCACTCAACATGATTCTTTCCATATCCATCCATTTATAGCAAAATTTCATAACTTCATTTTTTCTGACAGCTGCATAGTATTCCATTGTGTAGATGTACCACAGTTTCTTTATCCAGTCCTCAGCTCTCGGGCATACTGGTTGTTTCCAGGTTTTGGCTATTGTGAACAGTGCTGCTATGAAAATAAAAGTGCGGATTGTGTTTCTGCTGTGCGCTTTTGGCTTTCCAGGGCATATTCCCAGGAGCGGAATGGCTGGGTCAAAGGGGAGCTCAATTTCTAGTCTTTGGAGGAATGTCCATATTGCTTTCCAGAAAGGTTGTACAAGTCGACATTCCCACCAACAGTGTATGAGAGTCCCCTTTTTTCCACATCCACGCCAGCACTTGTTGCTTTTACCCTTTGGATATGGGCCATTCTCTGTGGTGTGAGGTGATATCTCTCTTTTGATGATTTGCATCTCTCTGATGATTAGTGATGATGAGCATTTTCTCATATGCCTTTTTGGCCATTCGGATTTATTCCTTGTCAAAGTTTCTGTTCATCTCCTCTCCCCATTTTCTAATGGGGTTGGCTGTTTTTTTCTTATATAGCTGTACCAGTGCCTGATATATCCTGGATATTAACCCCTTATCAGATGGGTATTGGGTGAATATTCTTTCCCATTCTGTGGACTGTCTTTCTATCTTGGTCACTGTTTCTTTCCGAGGTGCAGAAGCTCTTCAGCTTCATGTAGTCCCATATATTTATATTTTCTTCTAGTTGCTTTGTTAATGGTGTTTCACCTTTGAAGATGTCTTTAGCATTGATGTCGTGGAGGGTTTTTCCTATATTTTCTTCAACGTACTTTATGGAATCAGGTCTGACATTGAGATCTTTAATCCATTTTGAACTGATTTTTTGTGCAAGGTGTTAGACACAGGTCCAAATTCATTTTTTTACATGTAGCTGTCCAGTTTTCCCAGCACCACTTGTTGAAGAGGCTTTCCTTACTCCAGTCTGGACTCTTTGCACCTTTATCAAAGATTAACTGATCATGTCTTTGAGGGTGGGGTGTCAGGATACGCAACTCTATTCCATAGGTCCACCGGTCTGTTTTTATTCCAGTACCACGCTGTTTTAATTACTGCTGCTTTGTAGTACAGTTTGAGGTTGGGAAAGGTTATGCCTCCCATCTTCTTCTTCCCAAGGATTGCTTTAGCTATCCGTGGGGGCTTATTATTCCATACGAATTTCAGAAGTGTTTGGTCAATTTCTTTAAAGAATGTCATGGGAATCCTTATAGGAACCGCACTGAATCTGTACAAAGCTCTAGGGAGTATTACCATCTTAACAATGTTAATTCTCCCCATCCATGAGCAGGGAATGTGTTTCCATTTCCTCGTGTCCTCTTTTATTTCTTGAAGCAGTGTCTTGTAGTTCTCTTTGTATAGGTCCTTTACACACTTGGTTAAGCTGATTCCTAGGTATTTGATTTTCTGTGGCACAATTGTGAATGGAATCGATTTCTTAATATCCCTTTCTTCTCTTTTGTTATTTGTGTATAGGAAAGCCACCGACTTTTTGGGTATTGATTTTGTACCCTGCCACTCTACTATACCTATCTATTGTTTCTAAGAGTTTTTGGGTCGAGAGTTTAGGGTTCTCTAGGTATAATATCATGTCATCTGCAAATAATGATAGCTTGATTTCTTCCTTGCCTATCTGGATGCCCTTAATGTCCTTTTCTTCTCTGATTGCTATGGCGAGTACCTCCAGTACTATATTGAATAAAGAGGTGAGAGAGGGCAACCTTGTTGTGTTCCTGATCTTAAGGGGAAGGCTTTCAATTTTCCCCATTGAGAATGATACTCGCTGTGGGCTTTTGGTAGATGGCTTTGACTATCTTGAGGAAGCTTCCTTCAATTCCCATTTTCTGGAGGGTTTTAATCATGAATGGGTGCTGGATCTTGTCAAATGCTTTTTCTGCATCTATCGATAGGACCATATGTTTTTTATTTTTTCTCTTATTGATGTGATGTATTATGTTGATTGATTTGTGAATGTTGAACCATCCTTGCATTCCCGGGATGAATCCTACTTGGTCATGATGTATGATCTTTTTGATGAGTCTTTGGATTCTGTTTGCTAGTATTTTGTTGAAGATCTTAGCATCTGTGTTCATCAAGGAGATTGGTCTGTAATTTTCCTTCTTTGTATTGTCTCTCCCTGCTTTGGGTATCAGGGTGATATGCGCCTCGTAGAAGCTGTTTGGGAGTGTTTCTGTTTCTTCTATTTCCTGGAAGAGCTTGAACAGGACTGGCAGTAGGTCCTCCTTAAAGGTTTGGTAGAATTCGCCAGTGAACCCATCTGGACCTGGGCTTTTGTGTTTGGGCAGACTTTTAATTACTGTTTCAATTTCCCGATGGTGATAGGCTTATTTAGGTATTGAAGGTCTTTTTGTTTCAATCGTGGGAGGTTATAGGACTTCAAGAATTTATCCATTTCTTCTAGGTTCTCATGTTTTGTGGCATACAGGTTCTCAAAATAACCTCTGATGATCTTTTGTATTTCTGTTTTTTCTGTTGTGATGTCACCATTTTCATTTCTGATTCTGTTTATTTGGGTTCTCTCTTTCCCTGTCCTTACAAGTCTTGCCAGTGGCTTGTCGATCTTGTTTAATTTTTTCAAAAAACCAGCTCTTGGTTTCATTAATCTTTCGGATTGTTTTTTTTGGTTTCCAGGTCGTTGGTTTCCTCCCTAAGTTTCACTATTTCCTTCCTTCTGCCTGGGTTGGGCTTCCCTTGTTGGTCTTTTTCTATATTTTCAGCTGTGAGGTCAGGTTATTTATATGGGCCCTTTCTTCTTTTCTGATGAATGCTTGCAGAGCTATGAACTTTCCTCTTAACACAGCTTTTGCTGTGTCCCACAAGTTCTGATAGTTGGTATCTTCATTGTCATTTGTTTCTAAGAATCTTTTGATTTCCTGTTTGATTTCTTCTATGACCCATTTGTTGTTCAGCAGTGAGCTGTTTAGTTTCCAGGTATTTGGTTTAGCTCCCTGCTTCTGTGTATGGTTCACTACTATTTTCAGTGCATCGTGATCTGAAAAGATAGTCGACACAATTTCAATCTTTTTATTTTATTGAGGTATGCTTTGTGGCTCAGTATATGGTCTATCTTGGAGTATGTTCCATGTGCACTGGAAAAAAAAAGTGTATTCAGCTTTTTTGGGATGAAAAGCCCTGTATATATCAACCAGCTCTCTTTCTTCTATTTCTTCCTTCAGGTCCTGTATTTCTCTGGTGAGTTTCAGCCCTCGCCGATCTATCCATAGTCGATAAGGCAGTGTTGAAGTCTCCGACTATTATTGTGCTACTGTTAATGTCTTCTTTGAGGTCTATTAATAGTCTTTTTAAGTATTTTGCTGGCCCCTCGCTTGGCGCATATATGTTTAGCAGTGTGATTTCTTCCTGGTATACATACCCCTTAATTATTAAGAAATGGCCTTCATCGTCCCTTTTGACCTTTTTCAGCCTGAAATCTATATTGTCAGATACAAGTATGGCCACACCCGCCTTTTTTGGAGGGGTTGTTTGCGTGGAGAATGGTCTTCCAGCCTTTGACTTTGAGTCTGTGTTTGCTCTGGTTATTCAGATGTGTTTCTTGTAGGCAGCAAAATGTTGGATTCAGTTTTTTAATCCATTTTGCCACCCTGTGTCTCTTAATTGGTGCATTTAGACCTTTGACGTTGAGCGAGATTATTGTCATTGGATTTTGTGCCATCTTTCTGTTTAACCTTGTTGTGGTTTTGGGTTGTCTTGTTTTACAATAGACCCTTCAATCCTTCTTTTAGAGTTGGTTTTGAGTCTATGAATTTCTTGAGTTGTTGTTTATCCATGAAGTTGTGTATCTTTCCTTCGCATCTGAAAGTAAGTCTATCTGGGTAAAGAATTCTTGGTGAGGCCTGGAGTTCATTGAGTCTTTTCACTATATCCCACCATTGTTTTCGGGCTTGGAGTGTTTCATCTGAGAAGTCTGCTGTAAATCTCACGGATGCTCCTCTGTATGTGATTTCCTTCTTTGATCTTGCTGCTTTCAGTATTCTATCTCTATCTATCGTTTTTGTCATTTTAATAAGGATGTGTCTTGGAGTATTCTTATTGGGGGTTTCTTTTTAGCTGGTATCCTTCGGACCTCCTGTTTCTGGGAGCATGCTTTCTTCAGTTCGGGAAACTTTTCAGCGATGATGGCTTTGACAGTATCTTCTTCATCAGGGTTTTCTTCTTGACCTTCTGGCACCCCAACGATGCGTATGTTGTCTCCTTTTTGGCTTCATCCCGATTTTCTCTGGTAGTCTGTTCGTTGATTGTGAGTCTTTTTTCCATCTTCTGGTGTTGTCTACAGAATCTCTGAACCTCGTCTTCGAGATCACTAATTCTTTCTTCAGTAGCTGTTACTCTGCTTTGGAGGCCTTCTCCTGTGTTTTTCAGTTCACTTACCTCATTTTTAATATCTGTCATTTCTGCTTGTACTTTTAGTCTGAAATTTACTCAATTCTGCTCTCAATTCCTCTTGTACTTTACTGAGTTTGTATTCCATTGTTTCTTTTATTTCCTTGTACATCTTTAACAGTTGCTTACGAAATTCCTTTTCAGAGAGGTTATATAGCTCATCGTTATTGCTGGACTCATCGGTATTAATAACTTCAATTGTAGAGCTTGAAGGACTTTTGCGCTGTTTTACCATAATGACTATCGTAGGTTGAAAATGAGTGTCCTGGGTGACTAGTCAGTAAAGTTAGTAGGTGTCTGAATTACTTTGCAGCTAGGGACGATAGCAAAGAGTGTAGGGGACAATGCTCAATGTTATGTCAGGTAGATAGAATATAATCGCACGCGCGCTAGCATCCGCGCGGTTTTGAATTTTGAGGTGTCTGTGGGTGGTTCCGTGTCAGGGGTAGGGCAGAGGTCTTGCAGTGGGAGTTCCTGCGCCAATGGGTGGGGGGTGGGTACCCTCCTCAAAGCTGGAGCCCTTTCTCCTGGAGCCCAGTGGTCAGGGCTGCCGCCGGGAACGCACCTGGTGGGAAGAGCGCAGGGATCTGCTGGGCGTGGGGCTGGATGGCGCCAGAGGGAGTTCGTGGCGCCGATGGGGGGCGGGTGGGTACCCTCCTCAAAGCTGGAGCCGTTTCTCCTGGAGCCCAGTGGTCAGGGCTGCCGCCGCAGGAACGCACCTGGTGGGAAGAGCGCAGGGATCTGCTGGGAGTCTAGGGCTGGATGGCGCCAGAGGGAGTTCCTGCGCCGAGGGGGGTGGGTGGGTACCCTCCTCAAAGCTGGAGCCCTTTCTCCTGGAGCCCAGTGGTCAGGGGCCGCCGCCGGGAATGCACCTGGTGGGAAGAGCGCAGGGATCTGCTGGGCGCCTGGGCTGGATGGCGCCAGAGGGAGTTCCTGTGCCGATGGGGGGCGGGTGGGTACCCTCCTCAAAGCTGGAGCCATTTCTCCTGGAGCCCAGTGGTCAGGGCTGCCGCTGGAACGCACCTGGTGGGAAGAGCCTGAATCTGTATATTTATATATATGCTCATGCATGTATAAGAGGTATAACACTGCCATGGTAACTCTTATGCCAGTGGGTAGAGAAACAGAGCATGAATGTTCATCTGCCCGTGTCTCAGGCAGATAATTCTGGGGAGCACTGTGTATTACATTCAGTAGAGTGGTGCCACCCTTGCTTAGCAGCAATCTTAATATACGCCCTTTTGGTATTTTACTCTCCTCATCTTACTCACTTGTGCCATCTCCTGATTCCATAACGATTATAATCTTAAAGAAACTATATCATTGCTGCGCTTTCTAAATAGCTAGGGTATGAAATCAACCTAGGTGCCCAATGAAAGATGATTAAATAATGAAGGATTGGTATAAATACAATGTAATACTGCACAGCTGAAAGTCATGGATTTAGCTGTAACTTTCAAAGAACTGGAGGATATATATATATATATATATATATAAAGTAAGTCAGAAGAAGGAAAAAAATATTGGGTGATCTCATCTGTGGTATATAGAATAATGAGCCAAGGTAATGCAAGGTATCAAAGGGAGAAAACTTAGATTAACCTTGGTACAGATTATTGAGAGGAATAAGTTCAGAGAGAGCAGCCAGATGTCTGGAGCGGCACACTCACCATCTGGACTCCTCTAAGGCCCTCTAACTCCCATTCATTCCAACTTAGGTGGGTGCCTGATAGCCTGCACGGGACTGCCCCAGCCCCTTGCTAGAAGCCTGGGAAGTTTCAGAGAGAGCATCCAGAACCTGGACAAGCACACTTGCCTCTCGGACTCCTCCACCCCCCCCCCCTGTGTTCATCTCTTTTTGGTCATGATACAGCATGTAGTTTTCCATAGCAGATATTAAAACATTTCCCTGAATCTCATAAAAATCATTGAATGAGAGAGGAAGACATCAAAGTTTAAGACAATGACTTTATTTTTTTATGGTTTATCACAGTGTGATATAGTGATGGTTTATTTTAAACACCATCATTTTCAAAGTACAAACTTTTTCACAATACAGTTATTGGAAAGATTCATCACTCAGCACCAATCCCTCCACCAGTGTGCTCCCACCACCACCAGAAACCTGCATTTCCTCCCTCCCTTCATCCCTTCCCAATGCCTGCTCACATAACCAGGATCGATTATGTTGATCCTTACAGCTCATATAAGGGAGAACAGGAATGATAATGTCATACCTTTTTTCTATGCTGATGTGTCTGGCCAGTTTCTGTTCTTGGATTCACTTTCTGGGTTTCCAGAACACATTGGTTTTCTACTGACAATCTCAGACACACCATCACTACAGCTACCGACAACACTTATTTCACATTTATCTCAATGTCTATTTGAGTTTTTCTTATTCATACACTGAACAATCCATTCTATATTAGTTGCTGGAGCTACTTCTCTAAATACAGTTGATGAACATGGTCTTAGACAAAAGTCAATGGAGATATTCAAATATCCATTGTGCCATTTGAGTCCACTGTATAGAAAATTACTGAGGTGGCACCCTAGACCACACCTCATGCCCACACACTTCGCTTCTAGAAAATGTGATGGGATACTAGTTAGATGAATATACTAGGTTTTGAGATAACCCATGCCATAGTGGGTACTGGGACCCCCCATGTATGGTACCAGCCAGTTACAGTTCTTGGCTGCTCCACCAGACCTTAATGGAGGGCACTGAGTTGGAGGAGGGTGCCCCAGATTCAGCTCCCCAGAAAACCTGTTAGATCCAATCACCGAGTCCTGCATACCTGGATTTGAACTCAACTATTCTGTTGGATGTGGCTCTGCTGAGCTCTGGAGTCCAGACCTTGAATGTGGCTGTGGCTGTGAAGCATGAGGTTTTCTGGCCTCTGGGGTCTGACTGGGAGACAGGGGAAGCCCGGTCCTGCCCTGCTTCCAGGACCCCTCATCAGCTTAGCACAAGCTCAGTGGGCAGCAGCTCAGCTCTGTGCCACCCAGACAATGACTAATTCCAAAGGTATAGGATGAGTGGCCACAAAAATAAGTTAGCTTCAACCACAATAGCTCTTTGTTATCCAAACGAGGTATGATATTCTCAAGTCAGAACTTAAAATTATGATTACCCTGTTAAAGAAATCCAAATTCATTGGGTTGGGGTTTGGGGCCTACTTACCAAGTATACAAGTTTGCTTCAAAGCAGGTTTGAGCAACAGTTTCTTCTTTCTTGTATTTGCTAATGCCTATGTTACTATGGACCAGAGAAAAAGAAATAGCATAATCCTAGTGTGTATATGGGGGAGTAAAGTCCTTAGCATTAGCACATTATGCCCTCCTCTCTGATGGCATGGGAGAAAAGGATCAATCCTGTTGACAGTCATTCAATCAAAGAAATAGCTACTTTTGGATGAGGCCAGAAGAAAAATATCACAAGATACTTTCTTCTCAGCATTCTTGTTCGTCTAAACTAGTTTAGAGCATATGCCAGGAACAACAAGAAAGAAGGGTAGAAGGGTAGAAACTATGTGGCTATGGAAAACTGAGTTCATAAGAACAGAGAAGTTGGTATTTTGTCATTTGTTTTGCTCATTTAGAAAATGTGCATAGTAAGATAAATATCAAATGTGTTGAACTGTTATTGATCATTGATGTCAAAAGAGGGGTTCGACAGCGTGATACATTTTACCAAAACTCTTCAGCGCCACCCTCGAGAACATCATGAGACAATTAGAATGGGAAGGAATGGGAGTGAAGATAGACGGTCAGCAACTACACTGCCTCCGCTTCGTTGATGACATCGCTCTAATAACACCAAACATTAGCCAAGTGGCACAAATGCTGGCTGACTTTGACTGAGAATGTGGAAAGATAGGTCTACAGCTGAATCTGAACAAAACTATGTTCATGAAAAATGAACTAGTTCCTGAGGCCCCATTCACTCTCAATGGAACAAACATCTCTGAATGCAGCAGTTATGTGTACCTAGGTCAAGAACTCAACATGATGAATGACCTAAAACCTGAGCTGCGCAGGAGGAAGAGAGCGGCATGGAATTCCTTCAAAGGCATTGAGGAAATAGCTAAAAGGACAAAGAACCTCCGGCTCCAGGCACATCTCTTCGACTCCACCGTTTCTCCCTGCATTAACATATGCCTCTCAGAGACCTGGGCCCTACGAAAGCAGGATGAGAATGCTATTCGGGTCTCCCAGAGAGGAATCGAAAGAGCTATGCTTGAATATCACGCCTCACTCAAGTGAGAGAAGGAATCCGGAGTTCTGACCTCTGTCTCTATTCCAGAATCAGGGATGCTGTCTCGTTTGCCAAGGCATCAAAAAATCAGATGGGCTGGACATGTAATGCTATTTGGTGACGACCGCTGGACTAGAGCCGTTACCGACTGGATCCCACAGGATGTCAAAAGATCATGTGACCACCCCCTATAAGATGGTCAGACTTCCTTGTCAAGACCCTGAAGGAACAGCTTGAGGCTCTTCATATTCCTGAATCAACCAGAGGCCATTGGGCTACATTGGCACGTGATGGGGTCCAATGGAAATGTTACTGGCGCCCGCTTGAGCAAATCGATGAATAACGGGATTCAAGTGATCAAGTGATCAAGTGACTGTTATGTAGACTGTTCAATTACAGAGATGTGAATGGGGTTGAAAATTCCCTGGCCAGAAACCTTCATATAAATTAGATTCAATGACTTGTCAAGTCAATCAGGTAGATTGAAATGCTAGAATGCATGCTTGGCTGGCACAGAATCTTGGGTTTGATCTCTGGCATCACAGCACCTTCAAGCACTGCCAAGCACTCCTCTCAGAACTGCTGCTAACTCCCCTCCATAACTCAAATCAACTCATTCGGTGTCTCAATGCCATGTCATTTCCAGGTATAATACTATTTAAGAGAAATGGCTCCAGACATGAACAAAGGGGCTTTGGACTGCCTACTTGGGCTCCACCTTTAGAGAGTTCAGTTATGAATTTCAGAAGTGAGTCTTGGCATATGCATATTTGTGGACATGTTCCCTAGATTACTTTGATATTCAATCTGGATTGAGAATTATCAACCATTTAGAGTATCTTCCCCCTCATTTTGCAGGACATATTAGAAACCAGAGTGACCAATTATGGCATATTGAAGACTTTGAAAGAACCAGTTGTTGAGTTTCCTCTCTTCCATCATTTCGATGCTCTGGAAGTGGCTAGGAGACAAAGCAACCCTCCTGTGGCAGGGAGACCAGAGCTCTCTGATAGGAATTGCCAATATATTCAATATACATCAATATATGTCAATATATGGACAGGAGAGATAATAAAAGTCCAGTCTTGTTTGGAAATAGCTGCTGTGACCTTGCCAGAAGCTCTTTTATGTCAATTTGAAGTGCCTTAAGTTCTCTAAGGAGTAATCAAGGCAATCTGCTGTTCATTATTCTATAAAGCCATGTATCATCCCTCCTCCCTGATGAGGACATTCAAGGACATGTCTGAACTTAGAACTATTTCATCCAGCAGAAAATAGAAATGTATACTGAGGAAGGTTTTGATCAAAGAATAGGTGAGATCATAGGACATGAAGAACTAGATAGGGAGAAAAAAGGAAGTGAGGGATGTGATGGAAAAAAGGAATATGGAAAAGATGAAATAGAGAAATGAACAAATATAAGGTGAAGTAGGCATAAAGAAAGGGAAACGGGGGTGGGTGTGGAAATAGCACTCAAGGTTTATTCCAGGCACCTGCTAGAAGGGCAGGCGATGTGCATCTGTAGCCAGGTTAGATATGGGTAAGCTGCCTTTTATGGCAACTCATGGGTTATATGGAGCTCCACTGATAAGCTGGACCCTTGTGAGAGGTGCCTAATTCCCACCTACAGTATATTATACTTAGACACTCGAAACATAATGTGAGAACACCCTATTTTGAATGAGGAAGGCTGAAATAAAAACCAAGGTACACTCAACAGAGTAAGTGCCTTTATGAAGCTAGGGGTTGTAAGCCCTACATGACTTTTCATCTGGACTTGATTATTTGTACCTTCTTATGTATGTTTCGTCCCTCTCGCTTCTTCAGGCTGAAATGTTTTGATTGGAAAAAGTAAGCAATTGGTACTACAACAAATTAAAAAAGCTTTATACAATGAAAGGAACTATCACAAATCCAAACTAGATGACATATAAATTGGGAGACATTTGCCTACCATATGGCAAGGGAGTCATTATTAAACTTTTATAAAAAATATGCACAAACTCAACAATAAAAAGATCAAGAAACCCAATAACAATAGGCAAAGACCTGATTTAACACATCTTCAAAGAAGAGGTGAAAATGGCTCTCAGTCACATAAAAATATTCAGTATCATATACTACAGAGAAATGAAAATGAAATCACAATGCACTACACCTCACAATTAAAGAGGGATCTACACAAAAGATTAATAACAACATATTGATAAGGATGTAAAGGAAAATAACTCTTTTTTATACTGCTGGGGGGAAACATACACTGGTACAGTTTCTATGGTAAAATGATTCCTTCAAAAATAAAAATATTATTTGATATGATAATGCAGTCTAGGTATTTATCTAAAGGAACTGAAAACATTGATTCAAAGGGATTTTGAACCCTATGTTTATAGCAAACATTATTCATAATAGCCAAATTATGAGCAAATATAAGTATCCATCAATAGAAGATAGGTTTGGCATATGTACTCCATGGAATCATTCTTTGCTCTGCCATTAGAATAGGTAAAATAGTTCATTTTTTTTACAGGAGCAACTAACACAGGTGCAATTTCAGATGATAATGCTGGAAGAAAATAAGGCAAGAAAGCAAAAGATAATGTTCAGAAAGTTCCATTTAGATGTGAAACACAAATAACTACTCTCTACACACTTGTGGTAGATTCCATCTACTGACAAGACTTCCTGATACATGTTTTGCCTGGCCTTGGATATTGGTATCATACTATTATTTTATATCCCGCAAATAAATGCAGTTATTAGGTAAGACAGAGAAAGGAACAGTGTACTAGTAATTGTTGGAAATGATAATACCAGGCTAGAACTGAGTATTGAATGTAGGCAAAGGGATATACATGATAACCTCTAAATGTATGTATTCAAGTCACAATGTGTAAGAGAAGGGAGAGAGGAGAGAGAGGAGAGAGAGAGGAGAGACAGAGACAGAAGAAGTAAAGTGCCTGCCATAGAGGTAGACTAGGAGGGAATGGGGAGGGAATCAGGGGACATTGGTAGTGATAAGAGTGCTGGTGGAGGGATGGGTGCTGGAACACTGTATGACTGAAACCCAAACATGAATGTTTTTGTAATTGTATATTTCATGGTGGTATAATAAAAAAAATTAAAAAAACACAAATAACAAGAGCACATTAATTGGTTGAAATAAAATAACAATAGTACTTTTTTTTTTGCTTTTTTTGGATCACATGTAACAATGCTCAGGGGGTTACTCCTGGCTCTGTACTCAGGAATTACTCCTGGCCGTGCTAAGGGGACCATATGAGATGCCAGGGATCAAACCCAGGTTGGTCGCATGCAAGGCTAAATCCCTACCTTCTGTGCTGTCGCTCTGGCCCCCAACTGATTCTTGACAATGAATTGGATATCGGTATCATGCTATTGTAGTTACTATTGTAGTTACTGGCAAAAAGGAGGAAAGGGATAAGGTTGACAATAGGGGATCATTTTGATTTGTGTTGACACTAGAGATTAGTGAGGTTTAGACACGAATATAGATGTGAAGCTGCACTTCATAAATTTTGTGTGTCATAAATTAATGATAAATGACAATTTTCTTTAAAATAAAAAGATAGTGAATCTTTCTAAAAGTAAAAAACGCTTGCATGGGATTAGCATTGGTAGCTATGTTCATCACTTTAGCACTGACTTACTTCTTACTCTTATTTTCCTCTACTCTGTAGTAATATCCATTTATACTAGCAGAAAAAGGATGGGCTTCATTACTGTTCATTCATTCACTTATATTATCATCCTATGAGTATAGATTAAGAACATTATCATGCAAATGTTAGGCTAGACACTATGGAACTACTGAAATGAAGATACAATGATAAAGACATCCATTCTTTTTGAAACTTATGGCCTAACAGTTTTTCAAACCTGTCTGTACATATTTGTCAATTCAAAATACCCCTGAGCTAACCCTATTTCACCTGTTGCATCAGAATATCTAGTAGATCCAAAAGAAGACAGAAATGGCCAAAAGGCAAGCCAAAAAACATGTTCCACATCACTGATCAACAAGGAGATGAAAGTCAAAAGAACAATAAGATATTGTCTCACACTCCAGGAAGACATACACAACAAAAAGAGCAAGAACAACCAGTAGTAGTGTGGATGTGGAAAGAAAGGGGGCTCTCTCACTACTGGTGGGAATGTCAACTAGTCCTTTTGTAAAACAATATGGATATTTCTCAAAAAAACTAAAACTAGAAATTGAGCTTCAATATGACCCATCTGGAAAAAAACCACTCCTGGAAATATAGCTTCGGGCCAAAAACATAATATAGAAAAGGTATCTACACTCCTATATTTATTGCAGCACTATTCACAATAGCCAGAATCTGGAAACAACCCAAGTGCCCGAGAACAGATGAGTGGATAAAGAAATGATGGTATAGCTACACATTGGAATACTATGCAGCCTCTAGGAAAACAAAGTCATGAAATTGGCTTAAACCTGGCTGGACATGGAGATTGTTATGCAGAGTAAAATGAGTCAGAGGGAGAGGGTCAGAAATTGGTTGGCCCCAGTCATTTGCAGAACATTAAAAAATGCTTGAGAAAAGCCTGAAGATAGGAGAAACAAGGCCCAGGAAGACTGGGCCATGGTAAGAGCTACGACAGGTGGTGGGGGGGGTAATGCAGTTAAGGCAGAGAAGGGACCACTATGACAATGATAGTTGGAAATGACCACTCTGGACAAGAACTGAGTGCTGAAAAGAGGTAAAGTGATATTACATAACATTCTTTTAGTGTCAGTATTGCAAACCACAGTGCCTAAAGAAAAATCAGGGGGAAAAGAGAGAGAAGAAAAATGTGTCCAACAGTGGCAGGTTGGGGGTGGGTGTGAGGTAGGGCAGGAAAAACTGGGACCATTGGTAGTGGGAACTGTAAAAGGTGAAGACATGGCTATTTGAACATTGTGTAACTGAAACCCAAACATGAACAACTTTGAAACTGTATATCTTACAGTGGTTCAATAAAATATTTAAGAAAAAGAATATTTAGTAGAGGGTCCACTGGTTCTGAGCTCACCCAGCCTTGAGAGTCCTGGAAAGAGTATTCTCTAAGCATAAATATTATTTTGGGCCATCAGATTCTCCCTCTGTCCTCGGTGGGACTCATGAAATGCACCTGATTTCCAGACTCTGCTCTGAGTAGCATTTCCTCATGGCTTCCACCGCTATTTGGAGTTCACCTTTCCATAAGCCTACTCAGGTCAGTAACTGATTAAACTCCAGAAATACCATCTCTGCCCCCCTTTGCTTGTTTTATTTGTGGGTGTGATGGGCTGTAATTCTCAGTAAACTGTACATAACTTCTTGCTATTCTATTATGTAATCTGTGCCTTTGCACACAAGTAATAAATGTCTCTGCATGAAATGCCTATATAGATTCTGTTTTTGTGTAAGGACCCTGACTGCACAATAAAGGTCCTATTAAGTCACAGTTTACCTATTCTTTGTGAGTGATGCTTAGGGTGTATACTGTTCAAGCCAAAAAAAAAGAGAGAGAGAGAAAAAAATAATGTGCTTATCTTAAATCTGAAACATCCAGAACTTCTAGTCCATGTTCCATTGTCCATGGTCCACCTACCTGCAAACCGACATGGAGAAGTATTTCCTAGCTGCCATCTCCAATCTGAATCCAAATCTGTACCTGAAATTAAGTAGAAGTTTTTTATATAAAATATTCTTCAAAAGGTGATTTATCCTGATACAGATGAATTATTCTGCTATAAAAGTCAATGACCAGAGCCCCTTCAGAGTTAGAATTCTTGTTCTCCTGAAGTTTCCCCAGCTATGTTATACCTCTAACACAGAAGGTCTGTGAGTGGGTAATGTCCTGTTATTAACAGAGAGTTCTAAGTGGAACAGCAGACCCATCTTTATCAAAGTTGCAGTTTTTAATTATTGGATTTGGAAAAGTTTCAGTATATAAAACAGCATAATTTATTGGAATGGCAAGGTCCTGAACTTTCTGAGCTTCAGTTGGATTTAACCTCAGGAAAGATGGCCATTTACACCACTTGTGTTAACCTCTAAGGATCTTTGATTCTTTAATTGTAATTGTTCTTTGTAAGGTAGCTGTGGAGAGTTAATTAAATAATAGCTTCCAAACTCCCTGCATGAAGTTGGCACTGACAGAGGTTTGTTCCCTTCCTCATTTTTGTTCTTTCTCCAACAAATAAGAATGAGATTCCACAGAGGAGAGAGGAAATCAAGACCTCTTTCATTTGGTTCTTCTTTCTTTTCTTTCCTACTATAGTAAACTGGGTATTCTATTACTTGATTTAAATATTTCTTTCTTGTAAGTTCAGAAGATACCTAATATATTTTTTCATTAGGATTTCTTATTCCTTCATCTAAGTCCCTTTGAGATCTAGACTATAATCTCCTATGACTTATAAATATATTAAATTTTATATATACATACATTATAGTGATGACTCCACTCTCTCCATATCCTTGAATATATGAGCTATGTGCTGAGAAGTAGAATGAGTTCTTACTGGTACTATGCCTGCAATTTGAATATCTGGTATTAAAGGATGAATTATATTGAATATATTGCATTAGATGGTGACTTATATTAGATGAATATATGAGTAATATCATTATGTAACTATAGTAAATATTATTTCAGTTCCTAATCATGTATAAGAGATGGTTATATTATACACTGGATCAGGTAGAGGGATCAAAGACCCTTTATCAAAAAATCTAACTAATCTTTGATTAGTTGCAAATTCTGTGACTCCTCTGCCCAATTTTCCCCCTGCCTAGCACTTAATATTTTAAATGACATTTTTACACCTGATTCTCCCCTATACTTCATTCACATTTCATTTTACATCTCCAAATAACTCTTGTCATCTTACAACTTTTAATTTTTTTTTTTAGAATGACTACTTGAGTTCTTTACCTTTTTGGGCACGGTGTTCTTTCTTCCTCATTTTTTAAACTACATGAATCATTAACTAAAATTCTGCTTAAACAATGAATGTCTTATTAATGAATAAAAATGCTCTTCTTATTTTCTTCCAAGGGAAATTCCAGTCTTTTTAGGTTTACAAGTAGTTTCCATTCTTTAGTTGGAGATTATTTTCCTTCCTTAATATTTAAAACTAAGAAAAGCAGAGTATATACAAGGAACTTTTAGATATATAACCATGGGCTTCTATAAAATAGACTTATGAGAAATTTGTGAGGATTAATGATACGCAATTTTACTTACTTTCTTAAGATCAATTAAGGCTAAGCAACCTCTGCCCTTAAGAAAGCAGTGTCTGCTCTATCCCTGAATGTCTTTATGCTTTGTGGTTCTCTCCTTATCGTATCATCCTCTCCACACCTGCTCTTTCCCAGGGATATAATTTTCAAGAAGAAAAGCAAAGCCTGTTTCCCATACATTAAACATATAAACACCATTTTAATGAGCCAACACAGAACTTTAACTTTGGAACAGTTTCTGTTGAAAGGAGAGAAGACTTGTGAGAAATATTAATGGACATAAAATATTTGCTGCCATTTTGTGACAACTGGACTGAGCTGTGTTTTGTTTCACTTTACTTGTTTGGAAGCTGTATCCCCAAAGGGATCAGCAGCCACTCTGGTCCAAGGTCTTTATATGCATTCTATTCAACAACCTCTACCATGACATTCTGGTTTTCTATTGCTGCATAACAAGTTATTACAAGATTTAGTGATTTTAAGGTTATTTATTTAAAACGTTTTATGTTTATCTTATTTTTTGTTTTGTATTCAGTTGTTCAGGTCAGTTACACCTGGACAAATTTTCTACTACATGCCCCTAATTCAGGTGTGCCCCCTTATTTAGGCAATTCAGGGGCAATTAGCTGAGATCGATTAGTCTAGACGGTTCAGAGCACTTCACCCATGTCTGATATTTTGGTGGGGGGGCAATGATGATTAGAAGCCATGTTCAGTTGGATGGTTAACTAGAGCACCTACACTATGACTCAGAGCTCTCAGAAAGAATGTTCCACAAGTTCCAGAAGAAAAAATGTAAGATATTTTATTTGACCTTGTCTTTCAACTCCCAGACTGTCACTTGGCTACATTCTCTTAGTCATAAAATTATTAAGGGAAATCCTCATACAAGTAATTGGAAATCATACTTTCTTCTCAATGAAAAGAATTTGTAACCATCTTTTCTATACACCCACATGATTTATATTTTAATTCTGCAGTTATTATCAACTTCTAATATATACATAATTCACTAATTTATTAGGCTACTGTCAATTTGTACAGATTTGAATATAGCTTCATGTGGACCTGATAATGTTTTGCTTTACATCTTAAGAAATTATCCTACGAACCTGAGAATATAGTGTCCATATCACGTAGGTGATAAATTAATGAATGTTCAATTGACTACACTTTAATAAAGCTCTTATTATAACATCCCATTTAAAAATTAGAAACTGAGGAACAGAGGTTAGGTCCCTTATTTGCCATCAGATATCTAGTGAATGACAGACATGAGGATTTGAAATTAGCTTTCCTCTCTTATATGCTTTTGTAGGTCACAAACTAATTCCACCCCAGAGAAGAAATTCCAGCACACAAAAGTACAAGCAGGGAACTGTGATTTTTTGCCTTTCTTTTCTCCTCAGGCCAAATCAGTGACTAGCCAGGGGTTCATCATTCATTCTCCCTGATACGCTTGGGTAATGGACTGACTTGATCTTCTTTTACCAGAAGACAGCAGGGGAAGACCTCTGTGGGAAATTCAGTGCAGTGAACTTTCTGCCTCTTGCTCAGAACTATGGCTTTGATAGTCAATATAGGACTTGAATGGGAAAAGGTTTTCATCTGATTGTAAAATCAGACCAGACTGATTATGATGAGCTGTGGTTTTTTGCATTTTTGTTGAATAATTCTGTGTAACGTCCTCCTCTTTTATTTTTAGACATGACAACAGCCTCTGCGTTTGCTAAGACAATGATGTGACCTAGGGAACACAGTTGCTGAAGCTACCCCATGCTGGCAGTGTCTGATTTGCCATCCCAACAGCTGTCCCCCAACCCCTCCTTCTGTAAGTGTCAAACTTTTACAGCATCTCCAGGGATAAAGCCAATCTCTATGAATGTCCTTAGTTTTGTCATCTCTGGAACAACTTCAGTGAAATGACATCATACGACCTTGTCAAATCTGTGGAAATGTCTTCTGGTCTAAATATAAGTATTGTGGTGCATGCTATTTTGTTTTAGGTGGAGGCTAGGATTCTGGCAGAGAAGCTCTCTATGACTTTTTGAATTCTCCTCCTTTGTGTCAGCTCATTTTTCTCCTTTGTTGAAATGCTGCAAATGCAACAGTGTATAAGGAATATATTGAAACAACTTTACTGGTGAGTAATACTGAACCTCTAGAAGGGAGAGGCATAGCAGACCCCAAGCTAAGAGACACAGGTGGATAACAACGGTTCTGCACGTTTGATTGTTGGCTCCAGTAAGGTGTTCTCATGATTAGGGGTACAAAATGTCAATGTTTTTTGGGGAAAGGATAGAAATAAAAGAAGAATAAGGCCAGATATTGGAGATGAGAATAAAGGTCTCCAAGATATGGACATAATCCACCCATGAACTCATTCTTTCAGTAGCTGTGCATAGAGCATCTTTTGGTGCACTAGGCATTGGGAATACACGGGTGAAGACAATAGCCATCTCTTTTATGGAATTTCCTGTTTAGCAAGGGGAGGCTGTGGTAAATAAGCAGACATATACATATGTATGTATGCACACCTAAACACATGCACATTCACTATGTACATAAATTATTGTATGAGTACAGTATGTCTGAGGAGTGTTAAGCCCAAGAGCCAGTTTACAGGAAAGGCTGTAGAATTGAGCCAATGCTTGGCTACGGAAGTTCCATTCCTCTCACCATGTAATTTAGCTGTGCATCCTCTCATCTCCAAAGGGATTTCTCCTGTCTATTCCTTCCCTACCCAGATGGCATCCTTTATCCAATGATGACTCTTTCTAGATTTCCATCCCATATCACGCCCATTACCCTCTATTTGACACCAAACTTTTTATTTTTTGAGAAATAGTCTACCTACAATAGAATGCTCGGGAATTAAAGCTTATATTAAGATGGTTTCAGGCTAATCCAGACCAGATAGTTTCTTCACGACATTAAAAAAAAAATATTTTATTGAATCATTGTGCGATGGGCCAATGCAAAGCTGTTCATAAGTGAATTTCAGTCACACAGTGTTCCAACACCCATCTTTCCACCAATACAAATTTCCTAACACTAATACCAATGTGCCCTGTTTCCCTCCCACCCCACCCCCTGATGATCCGCCTCTATGGCTCTCTCCTCTCTCTCTGTTTCTTCTTTTGTGCATTCTGGTTTGCAATACAGACTATGAAAGGTTATCATGTATATCCCTTGACCATCTTCAACACTCAGTTCTAGTCTAGCATTACAGTTTCCAACTATTATTGTTCAACTTGTCTCTTTTCTACCTTATCTACTCTCTGCTCCTCCACCCCATACATGTGGTAAAGTCAACCATAGACATGTCCTCCTGGTATCTATTTTCCTGTCCTTGGATACTAGTCTCATACTATTTTTCTTTAGAACCCATCAATGAATTCAGTCTAGAAATTGATTTTGGGGTGGGCTGGCTCACGCAGTGTGCTGAGTCCTAATACTATGCTCAGGAGTTAACCCTAGTTGTGCTCGAGGGACTATATGTGGCACCAGTGATTCAAACTAGGTCAGAAGAGTAGTAACCCCTGTACTATCTCAGTCAGCTGGCTGAATTTTACCAATATTTTCAACCTCTGGTTCTTGTTCTTCAAAGCTGACACTCTTGTTCTTCAAAGCTGACAGGATGCTCAGAAAGAGGGCTTAGGGTCCACATTTTTTCAGAATACTTGGGCATAGAGATCTGTGTGGAATTAAGCATGCATGGCAACTAGTCTGTATTAGAATTAAATTGATTTTGGGAGTTTGGAAAGGACCTCATGGAAAAACTGCTATATTATAACTCAATCAATCCTAATGGTATTTTTAGGCACTGGGCTTTGAGTCTCCCAGGCAGTGCTCAAGATGCCTGGGCATTATTCCAGCAAACACTCAGTTCAATTTGGTGAATCTGGAGGCTAATGCTTGGGCCCCTCATGTGCTTTGATGTGGTTGGCAGTGCTAGGACCAGAACCATTACCCAAGTGGTTCTCATGGAACCATGAAGTGCCGGGGGTCAAACTCTGGATTGCAGCATACCAGGTCTGCACATCAGTCTGTTGAGTTATCTCCGTTGGTGCCATATCCTGGCCTTTATTTCCTAGAATCAACTTGAGTAACATTTATTCCAAATAAATTGCTGCTGGTTTAGAAGTTTATGTTTAGAGAAAAGGATTTTCTGAATAGCCCAGAAATAGCTGGAGAAAATAATCTGTTTAGTTGCTCAACTTTGCAACAATAGAAGTTACACAATGATTCATGACTCTGGGGAGGCTGTCCTCCAGAATCCCAACAAGTATGCATGTCAGGAAAGTAATAGGAGTGGGATGGAAGCAGATTTGGAGTGGGAGATTTGGGAGGAGAGGGGCTCAAAGGTTGCTAACATCTGTGTACTAGTGATGGATTTCAGACATATACCACCAAGGAGGAAATGCACGGTTATAACCTACTTTTATGTGAGGAACACCTACGTGGTGTGAGGTACATGAACTAAACTAGGTTTTTAGGGTAAATAAGCCCTTGAGGCTACCATTATGCATACTAATTCTATAAAATAAAATCATAGTCACTCTGATAGAGATCTTATAGCACCAGTTATACAATAATTCTTTCGCCCTGTCACCTTAAGAGATAATACTATATCTTGATCAACTGATCACTTGACATCCTGTTATTCATCGATTTGGCTTGAGCGGGCACCAGTAACATTTCCATATAACCTATCATCGCCAGTGTAGCCTAATGGCATCTGCTTGCTCCAGGAACATGAAAGAGCCCTCAAAACATTCGCTCAGGGTCTTGACAAGAAGTCTGACCATCTGGGCAGTACCATAATCTTTGACGTCCCATGGGATCAGTTGGTAATGACTCTAGTCCAGCGGTCATCTCCAAGTCACATTACATTTCCAGCCCATCTGATTTTTGATGCCTTGGCAAACGAGACGGTGTCCCTGACTCTTGAACAGCGACGAGGTCGGAACTCTGGAATCCTTCTCTCACTTGAGTGAGGCGTGATATTCCAAGCACAGCTCTTTCAATTCCTCTTTGGGAGACCCAGTAGCGTTCTTATCCTGCTTTCGTAGGGGCCCAGGTCTCTGAGGCGGATGTTAATGCAGGGAGAACAGTGGAGTCAAGAGGGAAGAGGTTCTTTGTCCTTTTTCGCCATTTCTTCGATGCTTTTGAAGGCAATCCATGCAGCTCTTTTCCTCCCCGCGCAGCTCAGGTTTTAAGTCATTCATCATGTTGACTTCTCAACCTAGGTACATATAACTGCTGTATTCAGAGATGTTTGTTCTGTTAAGAGTGAATGGAGCATCTGGAACTAGATCATTTTTCATGAACATTGTTTTGTTGAAATTCAGCTGTAGACCTATCTTTTCACATTCTCGGTCAAAGTCAGCCAGCATTTGTGCCCTTGGCTAATGTTTGGTGTTATTAGAACGATGTCATCAGGAAGCGGAGTTGGTGTAGTTGCCGACAGTCTATCTTCACTCCCATTCCTTCCCATTCTAATTGTCGCATGACATTCTTGAAGGTGGCACTGAAGAGTTTTGGTGAAATGGTATCATCCTGCTGAACCCCCTCTTTTGACATCAGTGATCACTTCCCTTGTAGAATGGTGAGATCCTGGTGGTGAATCCCCTAATACAGCTCAACGAAGGATCTTTATGTGTTGAGTTTGAATGCCCTGTTTGGTTAGGGCTTCGATGACCACTTCCGGTCTCAACAGAATCAAAGGCTTTCTTTTAAATCAACGAATGTTAGACAGAGCGGCATTTTGAACTCCCTACAAACCTCAATGAGCTCTCGGTTACTGTGTGGATATGGTCGTTTGTGCTGAATCCTTTTTGGAACCCAGCTTGCTCGCATGGTTGTGCTTCATCTAATGTTCTTCCAATCCTGTTCAGGTTGACTCAAGTGAACAGCTTGTAGATGATGGACAACAGGCAGATCGGGTGATAGTTGCCAATGTTGTGGATGTCTCCCTTCTTAACAGTAGAACTGTCCTGCTGGTTTTCCATTGGGAGGCCACCTTGTATTGAGACAGGTAGAGTGTGAAGAGCCGAGCCAGTGTATTGATGAGTACTGACAGCAGATTCTTCAGGTGTTCGGGTCTGACTTTGTCTGTGTGGGGTGATGTTTGTTTCTTTACCAACAAAATGGCATGTCGGATTTCAGAAGGGAGAACGCTTGGGAACGATATATCCATCCTGCGGAATTTGGTATGTGGGCAGGTGGACATGACTATCAAAGAGATCCGAGTAGGTCATGGATAATCTTCTCCATTGCCTTTTTGGAAGATGTGATAGATCCATCAGGATATGGGAGGGCAGTCATCTTGGTCTTATAGTTGGCAAAGGACAGGCAGGCGGAATGCTTTTCCTGGCTCTGTTGCATCAGCCATCTTTCTGCTTTTCTCTCTTTAAGGTCTTCCTTTATCGCTTCTCTGCACTGCTTTGCAAGCTTGGACATTAGCGTTTGGTTGTCTGAGGCTCGCACATTGCCACATTGGCAAATGAGCTCGAGGAGTTTTTGAGACAGGCATCCTTTAGAAGACAGTTTTCCTTTTGAAGACAGGTGCCACATGTGGGATTCAGGGAAGCTTGCATTGATTTTTGAAATTTCTGCTAGGCTGGTGTGCTAGGGAGAGTCTAGCCCAGCCTACCTAAGTAGATAATTTAGAGCTGAAATTCTAACAAGACCAGGACAGGGAGCCCTCAAAAAAAGAAAGCTGGAGAATTCAGTCCTGTGTAATCACTTATATCACTTGTATCACTTGTGTTCCTGTTCTTCATCGATTGCTGGAGCGGTCGCCATTAACGTCTCCATTTGTTGGGAGTGAGGTCCTTTTTGTTACTGTTTTTGATATCAAATATACAACGGTAGCTTGTCAGGCTCTGTTGTGGTTCTGGGTTCATCCCAGGATGAACCTGGACATTCCACGATGTCCTGTGTAATAATCAGCAGAATTCTCTGATTGTTTCCAAATCAGTCAAGAGGAGAAGCAGAGGGTTGCTGTTCATTTGTCATCTTCAATAAAGACAAATAAATACACCAGGCAGAGCTGCTGCACGCTCTCCATTGCACTCCTGCACTCTGCTGACCACGATGGGTCAGGGATGAACAACTTCCGACCTGAGCCCACTATTCCAATATAGCCTCTGAAGAACCCAGAGGAATTCCACACCATGCTGGCAGCAATTTTCATCATCTGGACACCACAGCTCTGTCAGAGCTCCACCAAAGAAACTAAGCCAGTCTCAAGCTTGGCTTGTCAGAGACCCACCCTACAGAGATTCCATCTTACAGAGACCCATCCTACAGAGACCTACCCTCCAGTTCAAGCCCAGGGAATTCTTGAACCACAGACACAGATACACCCGGGCAGATTTATCTCTAAATTACCAAGAATATTCTACCCACCCCCTCTCAGAGAGCCCGGCAAGCTACTAAGAGTATACTACACTCAAGGCAGAGCCTGGCAAACTGACGGTATTTGATATGCCAAAACCTCTAAAGGACCTACATTCCATAAAGAAGGAAATTGAATTTCAGAGAAGTCAAACCATTTGCCCTAGGTTACAACTAATAATGAGTGGCTCTAGGAATATAAATCTATTAGGCTAGTGCAATCTAATATTAATAGCATGAATAAATAGAAATAAATAGAGTAATTTTCATGGGCCACTTTAAAAACAGTGAAAATAAATGGAATTAATTTGAATAAAATATTTAATTTACCCCTATATCCCAAATCGTCACATCAAAATACAAACAATATAAGATTATTGAGGTATTTTGCATTTTCTTTTCCACCCCTGAGGTCATTGAAATTGCTTTGTAGTTTACCCTTAATATCACCACTAACTAGATTATATGAACCTTAAGTAATCAATAGTGTTGTGTGACCTATGGTACTCATTCTGGACAGCATAGTTCTAGAGGTATACATAGGGTTTCTATGGAAGTTGGATGAGGGCCACTTTCTGGAAACCCCATGACAGAGATGGCTTCAAGACAAGCATGAGCCGGATCATAGGACTGCAAATGGTATCAGCCATCAAGTGAAAGTTCCAGAGACCTTTCTGTACCTCAGAGATGGTGCAAGTTGTTAGTCATCAATCAGTAGTGATAAGATGTGCCAGCATCAAGAATAATCATGTGGTGAAAGCATAGATCCCTTAGCATTGACTCTGCTTAAGAGCACAAACATGTGATATAATGAAAGCAGTGGAGGGACCAGGGTTATGTATGGCAGGAGGCTTATACACTCCAAGTAGAACGAGTTTGTTTCTGATTTTGTTTGTTTGTTTGGGGTCACATCTGACTGTGTCAGGGGTTACGCCTGTTTCTGTACTCAGGAATCACTTGTAGTGCTTGAAGAAGCCCTGGGATGCCAGGGATTAAACCCAGGTTAGCCTTGCACAGGCAAAGGCTCTAGCCAGTGTATTGTCAGTCCATCTCTCTTTTTGATTTTGATGTGTAGTTGTGACCAGGATGACATCATCAAGCATTTGCTTTTCAGTAGCATAACGCAATACATCAAAGGATTTTAGGGCTTGAGCGGTATCTCAGGGATTCATTAAGGGATCTTTCCCTGACACAGAGAAGAATGTTGAGGAGCCGACCTCAAGCAGGGGCTGGATAGAGGGCAGGATGTGGAATCAGAATGCTCAAGGCCTTGTTCCGGGATAGCTAGGCAGAGTTAGGATGAAGGCAGACTCTGGGAGTTCTCTAAGAGGTTGATTTTTCTGCAGAAATCCTTTGTCACTTGGGCAGAAGTAGACAGCCTGTGACTCAGGAGCACAGCATCTCTGTCTAACAGAGATAAATTTGCTGATGCAAAGTCAAGAGGCAAACCAGGTCACTTTCAATCTCAATGTCACATACAGAATGACAGACGTACCCCAACACCTCTGGCTCAGCACAATCACTTTTCCCATTCTCCCATCTTCTTGTTCTCCCAGCTCCTGTACTGTAATTCTAATAAATTCTAATAAAATAGAAATGATTTATTTTGATTACTATTTCCCCATATGGCTCTTAGTAAGAGGAGCACCTTTCAAGGGATGGGCAGAGCAGTATGCTTCCTAGAACACCAGGAAAAAAAAGAAAAGGCAGTTTATAGTGTCAGCCCCAGCCCAAACACTGGAGCCTCTTCCATTATTTAGGTACAGTCATGGATTTTCCTTACACCAGAGTACTTACCGTCGGAGCAACACATTCTGCATTGCTATAAACTCCCGTACCATTGCTGCTCCTGAGAATCCTCTTGAGGCGTTGAGGCCAGAGAAAGATATCTTAATGTATCTTTGCAACTCCCAGAGAAGTTTCTATAAGCATCCTAGACCAACTGAAACAGAACCTCTAGGCGATCAGAGTATGGTCATTGGTCAGGAACATATGTATTGGAATCCAAGTTCAAAGTTCAGCAAATCTTTGCGACCTTTTTGACCTTTTCTAGCCTTTTTGGCCTCCACACAGCTGGGAGTGGCCCTTGAGATATCTAAATTCTGTCAGAGTGGCCCTGGTTATGCTGGCACTTCAGGGCTCTAGCAGCTCTTAATTGTTAGGTCCAGCATCGATTTTCAGTTGGGTTGATCGATATTTCCAGGAGTGATTCCTAACTTCCCGAGAAATGCTTGGTACTCTTTTCTGCAAACAAAACCTATAACAACAGGAGAAATAAACATCTGAGAACAGAATTTGGGACTAGCTGCTATTGTGGTTATTGCTGTTATTGTTTATTAACGGATTTCCTGCAGCTCTTCTTTGCCTGACAGTATGGGCCCAATTTTGCTGGGGATACCAGGGTCACACTGGCTGAGTCAATGTGGAGTTAAATCCTATGGGGCCAGGATCTAAATCAGGAAATAGTTTATGCAAAAGTTTGTGCTCTAACACTTGAGATTTCTCCCTGGCCCCACTAATCTTTTTCTTAACTTTCTTAAATTTTATCTTCTATACATTAAATTTTCTATCTTATATACATTAAAGATTTAAAAAATATTTAGTCACTGTGGTTTTTATATTGTTGTTCGTAGTTAAGTTTCAGGTGTACATTTTTTCCAACACTCATCCGCTACCAGTGTCAACTTTCCTCCACTAATATCTGCAGGTTCCCTCTTCCCACCCATGCCTTATTCTTTTGACTCTGCCACCTTATGAGGAAGGGTACATTCACTAGCTAGAAAGAAAAGCACCAAAGGAAAAGATATTTTTTGAATTTTTCCCAGGCAGAGGGCTCAGATGTGAAACTTCTCAGATGAGGGCTGAGATATGGGGGAGCCCATCTTGGCTGTCCCTTGATCTCTAATCCAGTCACCCAGTCCAGTCCACACCATAAAGCACAGAGCCTGGCCTGAATTCTTGACCCATGGTATCATGACTTCATATTTTTCAAATACCTGTTGTTTGTATGTCACTTAATTTGGGGTGATTGCTTTTTTTGTCACACTGGAAATTCTCAGGGTTTCTCCTGGCTCTGCACTCAGAATTACTCCCGGCAGTGCCCGGGAACCATATGGGATGCCAGGGATCGAACCGGGTCGGCCACGGGCTGGCCGCGTGCAAGGCAAACGCCCCTACCTGCTGGACTATCACCTGGCCCCATGATTGCTTTTTTTCTGGGAATTTCCAAGAAGAATCAAGGAAGCCCTGGAAACTGTATTGGATTTTGTGCCCATGGCTCAATGCTAGAGACTAAGGATATGGTGATGGCAGTGCCAGGGACCACCAATGCTAGCCCAGTGGTGTCAGGGGCCACCAGTTGTCTATAACGGTGATACTCTGGGGACCATGCAGTGCTGGGAAAAACCAGAAGTTGGACCTGTAGCCTAACTCCTATAATATCTCTTCAGCTTAGGGCTGATCTCTAATACAACATAACCAATTGCCCGGGACTTTAAGTGATTGAGACCCGACAGAGTTAGTTGAGTGTATAAGCATGAACTACCTGGTGTCTAAGCGGGAATTTGGAGAATGTCGGAGAAACATATCAGACTAGGGAAAGGCCATAGTGAAAACCACAAACTTGTCCAAGGTAATTAAAGGCAGAAGCAGACATACATTCAATCAAAAGTCAAAACGAAACAGATAGGGCTACCCTTCTTTCTGTAGAGGAGAAATCAGCATTTTGTTGTCCAAGGCCGATGCTGGTTCTTCTTCCATGCTCAGACTCTTCCCCCTCCATCATCCCTCAGCCCGGCTTTCACACAGAGCTCAGCTACTCAGAGTGGCCTCAGTGAGGAGTAACTGGTTGCCGTTGGTCTGGGAAGACATACCAGCACAGTCTCATGCCTTGGTGAGGGGAGACATCTTAACAATGTGCATAGTGCCATAGACTGTTCCTCCACTGCCCTCCGAGTCCAGAGGCTCTCTGTTTTTTTTTAATTTTTTTTATTTTTACAATTACAAAGATATACAATTAAAAAGTTCATATTTGGGTTTTGGTCATACAGTGTTCCAGCACCCATCCCGCCACCAGTGCCCATCTCCCACCACCAACGCCCCCGGTTCCCTCCCCCTCCCCAGCCCCTCCCCCATGGCAGGTTCTTTATTTCTTTCCTTTCTCTCTCTCTTTTCCTTCCCCTCCAGACTATGGATTACAGAAACATACATTAAAGGGTTGTCATGTGTATCTCTTTGCCTCTATTTAATGCTCAGTTCTAGGTTGGCATTAGTACCCTCGACAATTGTTAGCACACTGTTCCATTTTCTGTCTTACCTAGCCTCTGACTCCTACACGCTTGTGATAATTTCCACCTTTGACAAGACCTCCTGATATATGTTTCACTTGACCTTGGATATTGGTATCATAATATGTACATATATATTTATGTTATGCAGATAAATGCAGTCATTCTGTATCTGTCTCTCTCCTTCTGGCTAATTTCGCTCAACATAATCTTCTCCATGTCCATCCATTTATAGGCAAATTTTATAACTTCATTTTTTCCTAACAGCTGCATAGTATTCCATTGTGTAGATGTACCAAAGCTTCTTTATCCAGTCATCGATTTTCGGGCACTCTGGTTGCTTCCAGATTCTGGCTATTGTGAATAATGCTGCTATGAACATAAAAGTAGGGATGGTGTTTCCGCTGCGTATTTTTTGGTTTCCCAGAGTAGATTCCCAGGAGTGGTATGGCTGGGTCAAATGGGAGTTCAACTTCTAGTCTTTGGAGGAAAGTCCATATTGTTTTCCAGAAAGGCTGTACCAGCCGGCATTCCCCACCAACAATGGATGAGTGTCCCTTTCCCCACACCCACGCCAGCACTTGTTGTTCTTGCTTCTTTGAATATGTGCCAGTCTCTGTGGTGTAAAGTGGTATCTCATTGTTGTTTTGATTTGCATCTCTCTGATGATTAGTGATGATGAGCATTTTTTCACCATGTTTTTTTGGCCATTCGAATTTCTTCCTTGCTGAAGTTTCGTTCATTTCTTCTCCCCATTTTTTGATGGGGTTGTTTGTTTTCTTCTTGTAAAGTTCTACCAGTGCCTGATATATCCTGGATATTAACCCTTTATCAGATGGGTATTGGGTGAATATTCTTTCCCATTCTGTGGACTGCTTTTGTATCTTAGTCACTGTTTCTTTGAGGTGCAGAAGCTTTTTAGTTTCATGTAGTCCCATATGTTTATCTTTTCTTCTAGTTGCTTGTTAGTGATGTTTCACCTTTGAAGATGCCTTTTAGCTTCAATGTCATGGAGGGTTTTTCCTATATTTTCTTCAATGTACTTTATGGATTCAAGTCTGATATTGAGATCTTTAATCCATTTTTGATCTGATTTTTGTGCATGGTGTTAGACACAGGTCCAAATTCATTTTTTTACATGTCGCTGCCCAGTTTTCCCAACACCACTTGTTGAAGAGGCTTTCCTTACTCCATTTTAGACTCGTTGCACCTTTATCAAAGATTAAATGATCATGTGTTTGAGGTTGGGTGTCAGGATACTCAATTCTATTCCATAGGTCCACAGGTCTGTTTTTATTCCAATACCATGCTGTTTTAATTACTACTGCCTTGTAGTACAGTTTGAAGTTGGGAAAGGTGATGCCTCCCATCTCTTTTTTTCCCGAGGATTGTGCTTTAGCTTATCCTTGGG